>JXSR01S013103.1:0-16282 GCA_000969725.1 Ophiothrix spiculata
CTGTTACCTGTATACCGGGATGTGTATCGTAGTGCTGAGCAAAAGTCCCATGCTCGGGTTCAAAAATACTGCTAAAATCCGTGTCCTTGATTCCAAATTCAATCAAAATAGAGTTCCTCCATGGCAGTGATATTTCATCTTGACATTCACAAACTTGATAACACACATAACACGTTAAAATCGCTATAAAAGTCAATACAATGCTCACGACAAATACAGTGCGGCCGCAGTTGGTCAGCGCCATTACATGAATAATAGCACCCACCTTTATAGATTTGTACTTTTAGAACGCACAAAACGCACAAATAGCACAAATAGCAATCAAATATATACCAAGTGTTTAAAAATTATTAATCACACTAAACACCTTCTCTATTATGACCGTTTTCTTTGGACTTATACTTTTCACGTTAATTATCCTATGAAAAAGCAACACATTTGCGATAGCAGTGCTATTAGTGTGATTAGGTACACAAAGTAATTGACAAATAGCGCGATCGCGTAAGGGATAAAGAAGAGTGCTATTTGTGCTATTTCAGGTTATAGAGCCTTTCTCGTGTTGACCAGGTGGAGAAATGGATACAAGAAAACCCCATCATCGTGTGCTGTGTATTTGTCGGTACCATTGCCTTCGAGGTGAGTTTTCTTTCACCATTCATTGTTCACGGTAAAAACGACCGACTCATATCAGAGTTGATCAACAAGCCATCAGTGTAACTTGCATCTTAAAGAGAGAGAGAGAGAGAGAGGGAGAGAGAGAGAGAGAGAGAGAGAGAGAGAGAGAGAGAGAGAGAGCGAGACTTTGACGATACAAATAGTTGTCAAACAACTTGATATTCCTTGATATATGAGCTTGAGCGGCTGTTATGTACTAGATAAATGGTGAAACAGAGACCATTATCAGATATAATGTATCTTGGTATGGGTTGAGAGTCATCATTAGACTCTCAATCGAGTCTTATGAGAATCCAATGTCAAGCCCCCGTTATACTTTGTGACGTCTTACATAACGCCTCGACCGATTTTCATGATATTGGCATCAATGGAAATAGGAGACCCTAATATTAAATCGCCATTTTGAAAAATATCTGCATGCTATTGACTTGAAACTTACAGGACATGTTAGAATTGTTGATTCCTTCATTTATTAGCAAAACAAACGATGAAAATTGTACATTTAGAACTTTTATAGCGATTATTTTTTGAAAAAGTGACCATTTTTGCCACAAGTCGATTTTTTCGGTTCCGAAATACTTTGTGAAGTAATAATTCACACCTCGACCGATTTTCATGATATTGGTATCAATGAATACCCTACCCTATACTATAGTACCAAACAATATAACTTTGGGGGTCCCAATTTCAAAATCACAGGGAAGACGTGTTACAAAAAAGGCTCAGGAAGACGAGGGATAGACTCACCAGTGGCCGATTTCACTAACATTAAAACACATCGTTAAAGCATCGTAAGACCGAAGGCATCGTTCACTCATCGCAAATTTGCGATCACCTTTTGGCTCATCGCAAAGTTGCGATGTGTTGGAATTTTCCCCGTGCAATATTCGTATACCTTGCGACGCATCGCACGCTTGCGAAGGGTTTTTATCTCTTCGTGAAATCTAGTCTAGTTGCGCACTGTACGCATCGCAGCTACGATGCATCGCAATTGTTTAGTGAAATCGACCACCGGTGTACACTGTATGCAGCGCCCCATGAAGGAGCATTCGCACAGGAGACCCACGGCTTTACGTGACTGTCCGACCACGGAGCAAGTAGAGTAAAGTTTCTTGTCCAAGGAAACAAGGAGACGAAAACCGCCCGGCCCGGGGCTCGAACCCACAATCTCTGTATTACGAGACCCAATAGGCAAAAAGACCTTAAAACCAATTCTGGTACCATCTTGGAGAAAAAATAGCATATTGTTTATTAAAACAGTAATGTAAACAAATCTTCGTGAAAAATGTTAATATATAGGAACATGTTATACTGATATCCTGAGCTCGATTTTTTTATTTGTTTTGTGTCAATATTTTTTTCCATTTCTTCCACAGATTGTGGCGTTGATATGTGCATGTTGTATCGCGCATGTTTCGTAAGGATAAGGCTTGGTTTGGTTTAGACAAGTGGATTCACCAGATTCTTCGCAGCTTTTAATATACTCAGTATGAGCAGCTTTCAAAGAAATCTCCAGACACCTTAATTCGGTTTTGTTATGTGTACAGAGGTTTTCCACAGGGTACCAAGTTGGTTCCTATTATCTTCCAGATTGCTATCATTGATGCTGCTAATACTGGAAATATGTTGACGACTTAACGTTTGCGGTGAATCATCGCTGCTATGTGAATAGCAGCCTCCAGTGGGGTCTTGATGACTTTCTTAACCGAGTTCTTAACTGGTCAATTGAAACTCAGCTGACTAAATCTAGATAAATATCAGGCTATCCCATTCTCAGTTGTTTCATCAAAAAAAATTGCATTTGTTTCTTTAAAAATGTTATTTAAAACAAATACCAGTAAATAATGTTTGCATTCGTGCAATGAAACAAATATTTTCATTCAGCATGTTCAGTGAAATGTGACGCGTCACATTGCAGAGGCGACAGCCGAGTGCACGGGTATGCAGCATCTTTCACCGACTAAAAATATTCATACCATTGCACTAAGAACATTAATTGTATAATTTATATAACAACTATTATAGTGCAATAGATAGCAAAGTTAGTTTAGCCAACTAACTTTGCTATGGGGTTGGCCACGAGTAAACAGTGATATGCTTATTCTTAATTAAAGGTGGGAAAAAATTACAATAAAACTGACAGTCTGTGAGTTGTCCTTAGTTCTCATTCTTATATAGTCAATGTTCGTTTGATTTTCACTTGGGAGATTGTACATGTAGTATCAGTATTCTGAGAACGCTGAAATTAATCTAGATACCTGAGGATATTTTTGATGAAATTGTGTGGTTTGGTATAAAGGCATGAAAATTGGCATGACGGTAGATAATTTTTATGCCTTATCATTCTAGGATGGGAGCCATTATTGTATTTTTCAAATGTGGCGGCCAACTTGAAAATTCAAAATGGCCGCCATTATCGCCTTTGAAAATACAAAAATCAACATTTCATTAATTTTGCAGCATTACCATACATCGTTTGAGGTAAAAATGACAAATACGAATCACAAATGTCTTAATTCATCATATTTCACCTTTTTTGAAAATCCAAGATGGCCGCCAGATTCAAAATAGCTGCCATTACACATATTGCTATCATTCAAAATAGGCATTATTCACAACTTGGGACGGTACTTGGAGTTATTTATTTTAATTTCTTTCTAATTCATCATTATTTAAGCCGTAAAGGTGCCTGCTGACTAAATATTCATTTTTACACATTTCTGTCTAGAGGGCATTTTTCAAAATGGCCGCCATAGTCAACCCTATTTTGGCAAAAATTGACAGATTTTTAGCAATTTTGATACAACAATCATGATTATGAAAATTATGAAGATTAAGATACCAGGTTTTAAACATTAAACAATTTATTCAAACACAAATTAATATTTTATGGTATTTTCACCTGAATTCTTGCTTTCAAAAATTCAAAATGGCCGCCAAAATGACTAAAATTGAGCTAAATTACAGTAAATTGTGGTAATATAAGCAATAAAAACCACTCAAGTCATATTTTAAAGCGACATTTTGCTTGTTTTACATTTATATTTAAGTAATGCTTCTTAATGAATATATTCCTCCAACATGCAATGAGGGCGCTGTTCAAAATGACCGCTGCAGGGGCTCAAAATGATCAAAAAGTGGCAATTTTGGCACAATTTTGACACTAAAACACGCTAAATAAAATATGATTTTTAAATTGAAAATTATTCATTTGGAGACAAAAGCACATGTATTCATGTACAAACTAAAATTTCAATTGCAGAAAACGCTATGATTTGCATTTTTTAATTCAAATTGCTGCCAATGCACCTAAAAATAACTTATTTTGCAGCACATTTTATGTCATTTGAACACAAAATGAAGCAAAGCAATTATTTTTATTAACTTATGTCGTGTTAAATGGTGATAAAATAAGTCATATGAAAATATCATTGATGAAATTTTCATATTCAAAATGGCCGTGCCGCCAATATAGCTCCAAACATACCAAAAATGCTTCAAAATGACCCAAGGGATATTTGTAGCTTTAAATTAACTTTAGAAGAGATATTTGCAGCGATTTTGAGATTAGTAAGCAAGTATATAATTGCATCTGATGATCCCATTTGTGCCTTTTTATGGCAAAATAATATAATTATACATCAAAAAAATATTTGTTTTGGTCAATTTTGTGCTCTAGTAACTAAAATTACCCCATGATTTAGGCTATAGAAATGAACGTCATAGCGTTTTCAGCATTGAAATTTTAGTTTGTGCAAGGTTACATGTGATTTTGCCTCTAAATGTGTAATTTTCAATTTAAAAATCATATTTTTGGGTGTTTTAGTGTCAAAATTGTGCCAAAATTGCACAAAATCGACACTTTTTGCTCATTTTGAGCCTTTGTAGCGGCCATTTTGAACAGCGCCTTCATTGCAGGTCGGCGGAATTTATACTTATAAATGTAATAAAAGCAACATGTTGATTTAAAATGTGACTTGAGTGTTTTTTTACCACCTCAATTGTAGTCACTTTGGCGGCTATTTTTAATTTTCGAAAGCAAGAATTCAGGTGGAAATGCTATAAAATGTTAATTTGTGTTTGAATAAATGGTTTAAAGGTTAAAACCTGGTATCTCAATCTTCATAATTTTCACAAACATAATTTTTGTATCAAACTTGCTAAAAATCACTTAATTTTTGCCTAAATAGGGTAATTATGGCGGTCATTTTGAAAAACGCCCTCCAGACAGAAATGTGTAGAAATGAACATTTATAGTCAACAGGCACCTTTACGGCTTAAATAATGATGAATTAAAAAAGAAATTAAAATAAATAACTCCAAGTACCGTCCCAAGTTGTGAATAATGCCTATTTTGAATGATAGCAAAATGTAAAATGGCAGCTATTTTGAATCTGGCGGCCATCTTGGATTTTCAAAACATGTAAAATATAATGAATTAAGACATTTGTGATTCGTATTTGTCATTTTTAACCCAAACGATGTATGGTAATGCTGCAAAATTGATGAAATGTTTATTATTGTATTTTCAATAGGCGATAATGGCGGCCATTTTGAATTTCAAGATGGCCGCCATATTTGAAATATGCAAGACTGGCTAACATCCTAGAATGATTAAGCATAAAATTCTCTACCTTCGTGCCAATGTTCATGCTTTTATACCAAACCGCACAATTTCATCAAAAACCTGCAAAAATATCCTCAAGAGCTGAAGTTATATTCGAACGCAGTAGCGCATGGAGAACAAATGGATGCGTCCAATTTAGACTGAATCCGATACATCAAGTCCAGGCATAAGGCACGCATCTGAATTTCAAATGCAGTGTTCACTGTGTTTTCCTACACCCAGTAGCTTCCTGTGCATTTGAGTTGCGTTTAGTTAATCTATCAGCAAACTTCAAACAATGATGCGAACATGCGCAGTGTGATTGCATGGGACGAATTTTTATAAAGTATAAATTCATACAACCATTTATTTTATATCAGCCAACATTCGCTGATGACGGAGAGAGTTTTTCTGAAAATTATGTAATTACAATACAGGTATGCATCGTAGATTAGTTTAACCTATAATATGATGTCTTTGCCCGACACATATAAATCTTCTTGTGTGATAAGTGATTCATCAGATGGATATTACCGCATGTTGAGAAAATAATGAAAGATGTACTGTCAACTGTGGTGGCTATTCTCAAAGTGTTAAAAGAGCACAGAGTCTGAAGGATGCTCATCAATGAGTACGTCATTTGAAGACATTAGTAGATTCGAATAAAGTCATCTGAAGGGACTTCTACGTCATCTGATAGCATGCTGCGGAAGACACTGTAATAAGGAATTGAGATACAATTCAGATATTAAACAAAGACAATGCAGACTTGAAAAGGGTGGATCTCGAAGTCGCAGTGCTCAGCCGTTCGGGGCAGGTAAAACCATGTAAATTTAATACATTATCATTCCAAATCAGTACAATATATTTAAACAACCTATTTTGTCATTCAGTAATAGACCTAAGTGCAATGCAAGTTCCATATACAATCTGTTAAAATTTGAACAGAATCGAATTTGTACCGTTATGAAATTACGAAGTTTCGGCGAAAAATACTGTGAACATGACATTCCTCCGTCTTGGTCATGAAAAAGTATCGTAGCCTCGAGATACTCGTTTTAGACAAAATATTTTCTTCAACCGGTCCTATTTGTTATTTAAAAAGTCAGGATGCAAAAAAAAAATGTGTTATAATCTATTCGCTTTGTTCTGTGCGTCTCCCTATAGATTCGGACATAGCTAACTATACATGGAGGGATGGAGACTTTTCTATAATTTTTTGGATCTAGAATTTGTCCCCAAAATTGTGGCTACCTAGAAACTATTGTGCGCTTGTCACCATTGTGTCAAGGTGAAAGATGAATAATTGCACATTATGTAAAATGGCTGGTTTGGTTATTTCTTCCAATGATATGAGGCTTGGCATAATGCGACTTATGTTAAATGACAAAAATGTTATTCAGTCGACTATACTTTTTATATGGACGTCATTCAGTGTTTAAATCAATTATTTTGACTTACCATAGATACTCATAATTATGTGTTCTTCCAATCTGTACCAAGGCATTAAAGTTGCTGTTGTCCAAGTACACACCATACAAACGCAGCTTCTTGATGCTTTGTACACCACCCAAAGCTCTAAATAAGTTTCCTAATGACTTGGAAGTTGCCTTTGGTGCATCGTCGGCGCGCAAACTCAAATAACAAAGACGCCGAAGACTTGGTAGGACATTGGCAATACAGTCCAGCACATCATCAAGATAGATAGTTATCCCCCATATCCGCAGTTCTATAAGCTCGCATAGACATTTCAGGTTATGTAGCAATTCTTTATGAGCCTCCCTATCCATTTGACAAATATCTTGTATGCCGACACTTTTTGCTTGCTTCATCATTGGTAGTGATGTCTGGAGAGCATCACCAACTTCCTGATTAGTTGGGTTGCCTTCAATTCTGAGCTCTTCCAGCCTTTGACCACACTCTGAGAGGCATTTGACAAAATCTGATGTTTCACGTGGATGTTCTGTCACAAATGCCACGTTAATACTAGTCATCTGCAAACTGTCCACCACTTTTCCTAATTTTTCTGGGATATTAGCCTTATTCCGAGAGATATCTAGTACTTTGAGTGCTGGTAGTTTACGTTTCTCCATTGCTGTAACAAGTCGACTCACTTGTTGGGATGTCAACCCAATTTGCTTAAACATCAATGTAACAGCACTACGGAGATGCTTCTCTTCAATGCATCGAATCAAAGATTCACAATATTTTCCTAACTTTACATCAGTTATGTCTAGCTTAGAAAGATGTATATGCCGAAAAGCCTTCAACATCGGGTTAAAGTTGATATCGGAAGCTGGTTGCAAGGTACTGAATTTCTCCCAAATTTTGACGTCTCCAAGAGCGTTTGTAATATTAGGACGGTCCCCTGAAAGAATCTTTTTCTCCACACATTTGTTGAACATTTCCTTTAAAATACTACTCTCTTCCTGTTTCAGCCTTTTATGTACATCCCGATGTGCATCCTGCAAGATTTTACTTTTAGCAAGATAATATATAGTATCACCTACTCGTGGCATTTCAAGAATCGTAATTGATCTTGTGTTGTTGTTATGTGTCAAGAAATGTTCTAAGGCATTGCCCATATGCGCAGACATACCCAAAAACCTCATCTGTCCGCTAGGAAATAACCTGTTAAGAAAACTGGCAAAATCTGTCTTAGCACCGCTTTCATAATTGCATATCAAGCAAAGTTCTATGAAGTGTTGAATCGTTCGTACACTCTGTTCTTCGAGGCCATCCTGATAATACTGCTGTAACTTGCCACAAACCTCGCTCTGGAATATCTCTTCTAACTTCTTCATGACGATCTTCGTTGCTGTCATTGATGTACCACACGCGAACTGAAGAATCATTTGTACTTTCAAACACAGATCGATCGTTGTTATTTTCTTCAATTGTGCCTGTATCTCAGTTGGGCTTTCATTTCCAAGAAATTCCCCCGCGCATTTCTCTTGGATAGTCTTGTGGGAGAATCGTAGAGATTGCGCATCGGTTGACGGTTCTGGTTCATCATCAAATAAGTTGATACCCGGTTCACTTCTATCAGGATATGTTGTCGTAGTGTCTTCTGAGCTAAGAATTGCTGCTTGAAGTGCGATGGCAACTGTTTCATCGTTAGATGTAGTTTCTTTCAATTCTTTATGTTGAAATACAAGCTGGTTGTTCGGCGGCCAAAGTCCACTTAAGGCAGATTTTCCCAAGTCTTTCCATGTGCTTTTGCATACATCAATGGTGTATTTTATCTTTGTGTTCGAATGCTTCCACATTATCTGGATTATACAAGTGTACAGTTCACCTATTTTCTTGGGAATGCTAGTGTTTCCGATTTTCATCCAATACCAACAGAAGAGTTGCGTCATCAGTGGTACACATGCTATACCTGGACAGAAGTCGTTGCTTTTAAGATACTGTAGCAGTGACTGCGCCTTTAACGAATCTTGTCCGAAGAACTTTGTGACATAGATCTCAACTTGTTCCACTGTAAATCCGTTCAACTGGAATGTCGTGTACACCCTCTGGAAATCACTGAAATCTTTCTGCTTCCACGGCCTTGACGTAACTAGTACTCGGGATTTAATCAGAGCGTCGTAGGAGAGCGCTTGAATAACATCGGTTCTTGGTTCTTCATGAAGACTTCCTTTGCGACAAAATTCGTCATAGGAGTCAAATATGAATATCACATTCTCTTGATTATCCTTAATGTACTGGTATAAATCCTCTTTAGAAAAACCAACATCCGAAGGCATTAATTGATCAAATATGGCGTCTTCTAAGGTTGTATTCTCGTTAAGTTTTCTTAGGTTCAGTACAAATAATAGCAGGATATCATTGAGTGCATTCCCTTTCACCCACTCGTGTGCTATTTTAGCAGTCAGAGTGGTCTTTCCTGAGCCACCTTCGCCAATGATAAGCATTCTAGATGGCAGAGTCCCATTGTTGGATCTCCATTGCAGCATTTCCAGGTAATCTGTCATTGGCAACGTGACTAGATTGGCTGGTTGTGTTAGCTGAATGGCAATGGATATGTTGGTGAAGATGTCGTCCATATTGAGAACCACTTTACTTCCGGGATACTGAGGAATTTTACAGAGGTGGGTTGTGTAACGTTCTTTAAGGATATCTTGACAGCTAGTTATCAGTCTTTGCTCTATATCTGAAAAAAAAATAATGGCGAAAAGAAATTAATTATATAGTACATTTTGTTTTGACATTAAAACAAATTTGCACACTCATAAATTTAAAGAAACAAACAAATTATACTTTAGCAACAAGAATAAAATCATCTGCGTATTGATGTTATCCTTCAAATCAAACTATATGATGCAGTATAAAAGTTTCATTCTTGCTTCAAGGAGGTCATTGGCGGTATTTATTTTGTTTTTGTTTTTTGTGTTTTTATTGTGTGTGAACTATGTCTGTTTGATTGTTTTCTATTTTCGATACTTTTGCTTGACTGTGTTAAATGCATGGTCTCATTTTCACCTTAGTATAATTATCAATAATACAACTTTCATCATATTCAGTTTTATTTCTAATAAAGTAAAAGCTAAAAGTGTGTGAATTATTTTACGCTCTAAGTACCTTATATTTGGGTGATTCCAAAGTAACGTTTGTGACCAAAAATCATATCCACGAGTTTGTTGTTGATAATGATGCTTACTGGTAGGGTCAAGACATGTAGTTGTTTAGAAATTAAATTAATTGTCAAAATCCTAAATACGTTTTTTTTTGTCTCCAAATGACTCCAAAGTAAAAATTCTCAGACGTGTTAGCGAATTTCTTATTGCGCTTTACCCAAAGAATTGGTAACATATTAACAAATATTTCATAAAGTGGTAGAAAATTCTATCGTCAGAATATCATTTAGGAGTAACTTTAGAATAGACCTCGCACGGTCTTTGTCTTTAGTGTTTATGATATTGTTTCTAAGGCTAAGTCTTATTAGATATTCATGCGAGGTATATTATAAATAACTACACTTTGGCATAACTTAACGATATTTTGATTGCGAGATTTATTCTAAATCACAAGTTATTGGTTTAATAGATATCGTGATGCACATTTAAACAACGAAGGTCCTCCTTTTTTTGTCGGCGAAGACAGTGTTTAAATATTAGTGGCACTTAAATTGTGACGATGACACACTTCAGTATTTTTAGGTACTTAATTTAAGACAATGACACACTTTTATAGTTTAGTTAGGTGATGTTTAGTAATGTTTGTGACATTTTGTTGTAACTTTTTGGTAACGCTTGAGACATTTTTTAATTAAAACATGTGCTCATTCAAGTACGGATACAAAAAAAATTAAAAAATTATCATTCGGAAATACTTCTCACATACAAAGTAACAAACGTATGACTGAAAAGCCTGCTAATGTGGTCAAATAAAAATGCTGATTTTTTAATTGAAGTCAAAAAAAGTTTCATTCTCTACAGAATGAGCTATTTGCTGATTATGAGATGACATTGTACTGAAACTAATACAAGAGCTACATTACATGTACTTACCTTGTTTCGAATCTTGTCTGTCTGTGACGACTATAGACACATGGCTGTGATGTCCTGTAATCACAGAGGTATTTTGATTGCCTTCGATCTGTCAGAGGAAAGTGTCGGAAAACATTCATAAATAAAAATCTCTCTAGGATGATTTTCATTTAGGGGGAAGGAGTATCACAATTATCTAATTTCTAAAAAACAAAGCTTGTTTTCGCATAACCTGAAAACTAGTAAGAGCTTGGTCACAATAATCGTACGAACAGCTTACGAGCAGTGTTTTGTCCGTTTAAAGTGGTCCTATTAGATAGACTAAACACTGCTCGTAAGCTGTTCGTACGATTATTGTGACCAAGCTATAATGTGATATACGAGGGTCATTCAAAAAGTTCTACCTGTTGTATCATAACTTTTGTTCTAATAAAGGTAGATACTTGAAAATTGGCAAAAATATAGTTAAGAATGTGCCCTACATATTGTGCAACAATCATTATTAATATCTTATCTAGATTTTTTTAAGTGTCATGAAAACCACAGAGGGTTTCGTTACACCGGAAACGGTCAAAATATGTGCAACATTTTTAAAAGTGGCTCAAATACAGTAAATTAAAAAGGCTATAATATAGCCATGTAGTATTGCTATACAGTAAAAATATTATAAAACATAAGAATGAACATACAATTATGCGAGATGATTAAAAAAGCTGACCAAAACTGCAAATAATGGTCATTCACAAGGATAACAATAATAGGAACAAATAGCCCCTCCAGCAATAATATTAAAATCACCAAAGACACAGTTTACGACGAAATTGACCTGAATAAAACGAGATACAAAATGGCGGCATTATGAAGCTTTATTTTTAAAATATTTTCATGGTAGATACCAAGGGCAACCAAATTCAAGTTTTTTACTGAAAAATGTGGTGTAGTAGCTTTAACTGTTCCCTTTTACATAAATACGGACTTGGAAAAGTCAGGTTACAGAGAAACATACTATGCTAATATTTGTAAAGCTGAAAGGGTACAAGACATCATTTCAAATATTGGGATTCTGGGTAATTTCTGTCTGTAACAAGTTTACTTTATCAGTGACAAATGACTTGTTGGACTGTAAGGTAGACTTTCATATCAAATTTATTCTGTAACTTACATAACTTTTGGGTTTAAAATATAGTTTTTCACACATAGGCTGCACATATAATTTCAGGAGAAATGTCATTAGATATTTTATCGTTTCCGGTGTACCCTAACCTTACTGTGGTTTTCAGGTAAACTACAGAAATCTAGAGAAGATATTGATATGATTATTACACCATGTGTAGGTGACATCTTTAGCTATATTTGTGTCAATTTTAAAGTAGCTACCTTTAACAGAACAAAAGTTATGATACAACAGGTATAACTTTTTGAATGACCCTCGTACATAAAACTGACTTAAAGGATGACCAACCTGTGAAAGATATAAAATCAAAATGTAACTAATAAAAAATCTTCGAAAAAATCGCAAAGAAAGTCCAAAGGATAAGTTTGATGTCTTAGTTCAGATTAGCGTGTGTTTTTTTCGTGTGCTAGGGGAAATTATGTGTGAGGGAAGGAAACATATTGGTGATTTCATGAATATACAATATTTAATTCTTACCGTGGACGACGCACGTGAAATAAGACATTGAGATCTGGGGTTGGTGGCATCCGCATCTTCCTCATCTGTAATGCCTACAAACGCGCCATTATTCGCAGAAGCCATATTTCTGACAAGAAAAGCAAACGAGAGATCGACTTTAAAGTGAGAATTATTCATATCGAGGGCTGAGAGCCGTATCCGCATTTCAACAATCCCAAGAACAAAAGATCTCAAGACCTAATGAGTTATTTCAGACGAATGATCTTATACACCTGTGTATTTGAATTTGTATTGTTCAGGTCTTGAAACATGTTGTCTAGGAATAGTTGCCTTGCAAATACACCTTTGTGCCCTCAACCCTTGATATTTAAACCTACCGAATAGGCCCGGTGTGAAAGTAATCTTAGTCCCCCTGAAATGGCAGTCCGCCTTCCATAGACCATAACGGAATTTAAACGAGCGACCGCAAGCCCAAACCCCCTTTAGAAACACAAAATTTCAAAAATGGTCAATATTTTGTATTGGACAATGATGTGAAGTACCTCATTTTTGAAAGGTTTTGCATCAATGGTTTTTGAAAAGTAGACTATTTTACTTTAAATTTGCATTAAAAAAATTTGGAAAAGCTTGCTTCTGATGGGCATAACTTAAAAATTTTAGATGTACACAAAAAGTTTTCTCATACAGAGTCAAATTAATCAACGGAGGAATTTGTTTACAGAAAATCTGTTAATGTTTATCAACTTTAATAGTATTTGAAAAATAGACAATTTAATCGGCTTTCATGAGAATTTTTGTTTGTTGAAATTGACCGATGCATTCAAAAGTTACAGCCGTTTAAGTAAAGGTACCCAATTTTGATGTCGAACAAATTTGCTCCATCATCAACTCTTTACTGTACAGAAGTAGTTGATGAACTCATACTATCACTTTGTAATTTCTTTAGCGTAGTCCTTTTTCAGTAAAGTAATGGATTATGGAGGAACGTTATATATGTGTTTATCTTACCTGGGAAAAATTCGAGTATTTTTGTACTAGAATTGTACTAAACCTGGACTATATAGAATGATGTTCCAAATGTGCAGCATAGGAATGTTGTACTATAATTATTGTACTCGATTTTACCAGGGTATATACTTGCACATCATGACATGGCAACTTGAAACAATGACAATTTTTGGCATGAGGGGTAGAGTTCCTATAGATTATACAGGGTGTCCCAGAAAAAACTTTACAATTTGCGAAAATCACACGCAAATAGTGTAAGGTTTATTCTGGGACACCCTGTACATCAGTCTTAACCATTGATTTCTTTACTGATAGCGTCAACAGTTTTCTTCAAATATTTGACGCCTTTTATAAGTTATTATGAATTCTGATTTAAGACGAATGTAACCTGGTTTTGCCAATAATATCTGTTGGTTTGGTGGTAAATGCCATGTTTAGAAGCAAACCATGACGTGCCATATACTGGCAGACTACGGTACTGGACGTTACACAAACTCCAATACGTGGATTTAGTGTTTCCACCATACCAGGAGGTCAATCTTTATCGAAATTTTAGCCCAAACACATTTTTGCCTATAAAACTATAGATAAGCCGTGACATATAGCTCGTGCATTTCATATACATAAAAGCGGGCAATTTGAATTGTTGTTTGGGGTAGTGCTCTTCCATTTCACGCCTATTTGGGGGCATCGTTATGCGTTATCAGTACATTGTGGGATTAAATTTCAGTGGAGATTGATATCCGGTTTGGAAACCCTAAATCCACGTTTTCATTATTACCAATCTTTTCCGATCAATTCCTGATCTATTCCAGATTCATGTCAATCCATTCAAATCAAATCAGACCCTTAACTACCTTTATAAACACACCACTAGTCTTGGGTTTATATGTTACATTATGTTATAAATGTACACACATAGTGTAACTTTAAGTATTAAAAATGTGAAAAAACCTTACCTCACACCGTTGGACTTTTTCCTCAACAGCAACAGATCAAATGAGTGCAAGTTCCAAGTAAATCCCTTGTTATACCACGTTTATCGCAGCCAGTCATTCTCTATTTTTAAAGATACGATTTTCCCTCGTAATCAATGCGTGGGCTCGTAATCAAACTAATCACATTAACTAGCAGACGACTTTCATTTTAAACTTTATCATCGTTCATATTTCCAAAATGTGCCAAAAAATTTTGCCATTTAAAATGTTACACTTTTATATATAAAATAACTGCAATCATAAACTTGTCCAATATTCCAATTGGATTTGAATAAATGTCAATAGAAATTAAATAACTGAAATCAAAATGGCGGTCATGCACAACAACATGTTTGTATTATGTCTGATTGTGTACACACGGGTCGAAGTTCAAGTTGAAAAGATAGAGGGAAAGTCCCGTGTTTGGTATAGAATTCATGCAACAAAGTGCTAGTTGACACAAATCGAAACATAGTAATTGTATTGATTTGTTATCACTATCAGTGATGAGTTGTGATAATATAGTGGTATCAATGAAACTTCGCGTAGGTTGAATTAATTAATACATTAATATGTAACATATTCTTATGAACAAAATTGGGGTATTATTATTTACTAATAATATCATCACTCGAGAACTCAAAATATCGAGTTATCCACATTTAGTCATTCAATTGCATAATTTTTTTGAAAATAACCATTTTTCATTTTCTAAATTCATAATTCTAGATTTATCTATTCAAAAGCACCAAGCAGACGAAACAAACTGAATAAGGAAATAATTTTAACACAATGAGGAAAACTCCAGAATATTTTGATTTTTTTTAAATGTTCTGTAGTATGAAGTTGTTGTTGTTGTTGTTATTGTTGTTTTGTTTTGTTTTTCAAAATGAAACTATCAAGATGAACTCTCTCAAGGACATATTAGTTTCATCAAGGAAAGATCAAGCATGTAGATTATGTTGAAACAATTCTGAAAATACTAGATATCAATAACTTGCACTTGAGAATGTTTCTTCATTTGAAAAATAATTCACCATCATATTACAGTTTGCATATGGTATGTAACGATTTAACACCACGAGGGCCCGGCATGAGGGAAAAAATGAAAACGTTCAATTAATATTTTACATTCATTACATAGTAAAGGTATCTGCAAGAGTATTACCAGGTAGCGAAGAGAAATAATTTGAACGCAAGGAGTACGAGAAGATATTGGAATAAGACTAGAAAAAAAACAAGGGGTTGCTCCGATTCCAAATGCACATGTGTACGAAGAGCATAACTAACCAGCACTTTGACATTGTACCACCAACACATCTCCATACAATACTACCCATTAATCATCTGCATTTGAATTGAATGAATTAATTTGTCAAGTTGCATTCATTTAGAATTATATATTCATAAACAAACAAACATACAAACACACAATTAAAAGTTGCCCGTCATCATATCATCATCATCAAGTGCGGTATTGCATCTATTTGTAAGATTGCACCGTTCTTGAAAATAAAAAATGAATGGAGTATTGCAATTAAATGGGATTTTTTTTGTCAAATAGGCTCAATCCTGCACCTTATTCATCATCGATTATCATGGATCTACATAAGCTTACATACAGGGTGTGTTTACTTTGACGGCCAGAATAATCTTCAGAAAAAGCTGAAATTGCAAGTACTTATCTATACTATTAAGAGAGAACTGTAAACAATGGACTGCGCCATTTTGTAATTGATGGTTTATACAACTTTTGTTCACCAACTTAGGTCCCCCATCATGCCCATGGGCTATAAAAATGTCATCGGTTATGCAGATACATTATTAAATTGTTGAAAAGTATAATACACAATATTTACTGAATTTTATCATAACTTTGCATATGACTGAA
>JXSR01S013103.1:19466-30457 GCA_000969725.1 Ophiothrix spiculata
AGCAAAGACCAATTCAATACCAATGGGAGCAAAGACCAATTCAATACCAATGGGAGCAAAGACCAACTACACATGTTTCTGTTTGCTCGGTGCAATACTAGGGGCCGGGATTTGTGCCTTGTGTTTTCTAGGCTTTACAACATGGAGATACCAATTAGCTGATAAATGGGAAAGAGATAGACTGAAAAAGTTTACGTTTGAAACTGCAGCAGTTTCAGCCGATAATAAGATCTGTTCGAATATTGGCAGGTATATGTCGCAAAGGTTTTCTTCCTTCTTTCCATTTGAAACAATATGAGACAAAATTATTTTAGCACCGAATTGTGTCATGTAAATTAAATTTACAACATATTCGATGTATTGTCATGTGCAATGAGCAAGCCCGGTGAGCAAGTCAGACGAACGGAGCTTATATGTTGCGTGTTTCATTTATGTTGTTAAAACACATTGCAAACTTTGGCAAAACGCTCGTCCTATCTTGACAACAGCTTGTTAATAGAACTGTTAATTATCGTAAAGCAACAGCATGTCGTAGTTCCAGGTTATATAGTAACAAGTCATTGGTATAAAGCATTAACATAACCTTTTGTTTTCAATATGGTCTCGTCTGATCCAATAGGAAGTTGATCAAAGAAATTAGAAAGAAATGGTCTAAAAAGTTTGTTCTCTTGAGCACACACTTATAAATCATCATTATCCGAATTTATATCATGTTTTTTGAGATATGAACTTATTTTCAACAGAAATCTGTTTTTCTTCATCCTTATTAAAATGGCGTTAGAACTTGTTATTTTCACCTGTATGCTACCAGTTGTGTCATTGTTCTTTTCAGAGATATTCTTCAAGGTAGTAATGCAGATGGTATACCAGGTACTGCTGCAGATGCTGCTATTACTGCAATGATCTGCACCAGTGTCATTAATTGTCACAGCTCTGGTATCGGTGGAGGGCATTTCAGTTTGGCGTATGACAAAGCTAGTGGCAACGTTACCTCTGTAATTGCAAGAGAGAAAGCTCCACTCTCAGCATACCGAGATATGTTTCGTGATCATCCTGAGTACGCAAAGAAAGGTAGGAGAAACATAAATCAGTCCTAGCGTTTCAGGGTTTGCGGTCAATATTATATAAGCTAAAACTTCAGAAACTGCGTCGTATATCCATTTTACTACATAAAATATCACTATAATAGAAAATGCATGAAGTTTGTCATGAAATACTTTGTATTTCAAAAACATTTTACGAGGGACAATAACGCTTCTAAGTTCAAGTGTTCACGTTTTAAATATACTTGGTTTCCAAAAACGATCTGCACTTCAATATCAAAACTATGTGCTTTAACTATCTTCAAAAGAGGCTTGCTCAACATCAGTTCCACAATGTTATAAATATAAGGTCTACTCGTTCACGATAATTTGCGATAACCCTCGAATTTCAGTAGTGATAATCAAAGTGAACATGTCCTGTAAATCTGAAGTAGTGAAGATGCCTTGTGTCGCATCTAATCAATGTGCATGTGATGTTTCTTGTTTATTGTGTACAGGTGGATTAGCAATTGCAGTTCCGGGAGAAATCCAGGGGTTTTATGAGCTTTGGCGACTGCATGGACGACTTGAATGGAGCAGCCTTTTGGTACCTTCAATCAACCTTGCTCGTATTGGCTTTCGCATAGGAGGGGCTCTTGCGTTTGCAATCGAGAAAAACGAGAATTATATTCTTAATAATGAAAACTTAAGGTACCTGTTTGGAAATTTTAATTGCTTGAATTCATTTCGATTTCACCTTTTTATATGTTACACTAGCCATTTCACATCCGGTTATATTTGATATACTGCGCATTTACATGCTGTTCAACATTTATCATTCCTCGGAATCATTCCATTTAAATGCGCAGTATGATATATGAAAATAACAACTGGGTTCTGAACATTTTAGTAAATGACTGTTGTAAAATCATTGTAAAGGTTTTGGTACCAGGTTTTGGTACCAAGCCAGGTAACCACATGTGTTTCCTAGCCGTGTTCTAAAAACACATACAAGACGTGGCCAGTCTCGTGAATAAAAGGCTACATGTAGTAGATTATTTTTTCCCAACAATAGGTTAATACAAGTAGATTGAGTTTTCCCAACAATATGTTTCTAACAATTTATCTTACCGTAAATCGTATATTCCTCAGAGAGCTATTTACAGACGTCAATGGACATATATTACAAGAAGGTGATCACGTGACACTACCCAAATTAGCTGACACTCTGGAGCTGATAGCTTACAATGGTACTGTGGATTTTTACGAAGGTGAACTTGCAGAAATAATAGCAGAAGAGATTCGAAATGCAACGCCAGGTAACGATAGATTGCCTACCGAATGTTGGCATAGTGTGCCGTGCTTAGATTTAGTTTTGTATGCCGAATCATGAAAAAAAAACACAAGTTGAATTAAATAAGGAGGAGGAGGAGGAGGAGGAGATTCTTTAATATTTTGATTTAAAGTATGAGGGATGACATGACTTGTTTACTGCTTTTATCCATTTACATTACAGCTAATAAAACCGGTGTAACTGTTGAAGACCTGCGCCAATATGATGTCCGAGTAGAAAAGGCTTTACGAGTACCGTATAACAAAGTCACTATGTATTCCGTTCCTCCGCCAGCCAGCGGGGCCTTGACGTCGTTTATACTAAACATCGTAGAAGGTACCGTCATCTTAATTTGTATATAGAATGTTGAAACCTAAAATGTTACATGAAATGTACAAAGAAACATTGTTATAACGCAAAATTCATTATGGCAGAATAAACTTTGGTAGTACTTTATGTGTAGTACGTTCTTATCAAGATTTTGTGTCATAGGTTGTATAGAAATGAATCAAAAGCAGCATTTTGCAAGCTATTTTTTACAGATAGGAAGTTGTTAAAGCTTGACCTTATATACAAGATTTGGTGTTCAGATGATGTTAGTGTCTGATTGGCGAAATAACGCTGTTATGGACTCTATGACATATGCCCTTTTATACTGTTGTTGTTTTAGGTTATTATATGACGCCATGCAGTAAATCTTCTAACATTGACTGCGATAGAGCTTTACAGTATCATCGAATGGTTGAAGCTTTCAAATTTGCATATGCTGGAAGAGCAGAACTCAAAGACGGTGCTAGTCAAGCTGTAAGTAGATATGTGATGACTCATCCCGAAAAGGAGGACTTGCAACAGAACACTTTTCAAGATACAGGTGAAAATAGGCAGCAAAAAACAAAGAAAATAATAAAAATTCCCAGCAGATTTTCTGTTGTAAAATTTGACCGCCTTGATCAATTTCAACAAGTAAGGTGTCATTTTAAAGCTTAGAAAATGCTGTAACAGATGAAATGATAAAATCAAAATTGATATCATCTGCAAAGCCCTCCCCCCATATTCGGGGTGAGCCATCACAAATACATTTACTATTTCCAACTTGGGGTTGCTAGATTGAAGGAATTAAATTTTAAGATCTGAAATTCATTGAAGTATAGATATAGCAGCTGCCTATTAGTGTTAGTACCCGGGTGACACGTTTGTTTTAACTATTTTCACCTGTTTGTTTTATACATGATGGCAGATTGTGGACACATTTTTGTCAAAAGAACATTCTGATAAGATACGGAGGCGAATCTCAGACGACATAACACAGGAGCCATCTTATTACAACGGCAATGACACCATACTTGGCCTGTATGAGGAAGGCGGTACAGCGCATGTGTCAGTGGTAGATGAATTCGGCAATGCAGTAGCTATTTCATGTTCCATCAATACATAGTAAGACCCTCTTTCTAGTTTTCAGCTTTATCTAAAAATGTACAATATGGAGGTATCCCCGTTAAAGTAAGTTTTAAGGTCTTATTTAAATTTATTCATTTAATATTTATTTGGCACAGCTTTGACCATCACCTGGTAAAATGTCCAGATTAAAGATAAATAGACATATGTCTATTATCTGTAAGGCATAATGTAGACGGCTCTCAATGTGTTAAACATCATGGCCATTTTAGACCACTTCCTGGATTGTGCTGTCTCAACATGCTCAACCGTGTCAACATCTTGATGAATTAGACACAGAGTGCAGTGATTATAACAAGCCCAGGACTTGATACGATCATTAGTGGGTTGAGCGTTTTGATTTTCCCTCTCTGACTGCAGATGCTGCCTAAAATTTTATGTTCGGTTTGAAGCTAGGAACTTTGTGAGGTGTGTTTCGCGAACACCAACACGTCAGATTACCCGGGAGATTACCCCTAATTTTTCGTCCACAATCTCTTTGGATTAAGATTAAGACCACAAAGGGGTCTTCAAACCTGGAACCCTTGAAGAGAATGTGTACTATTCAACGGACAATAATCGACACAGGAACCTAGACTTCATACATGTATTAGGTTACTCGCTGTACATGTAGAACATCTCTTTCTACTAGCTCTCAACTCCTCTAAACATCTGCTTCTAGATAGCCAGCTCGATGGTGATTGCTCTCATGGCTGTTTGAGAGATATCACCACTGTTTGATCACTAATAATATATAGCCATTTAATGCTAAAGGCACAATATTGGTGGCGCTATTTCTATAAATTGAGTTTCCCGGTTTTATAAATCTATTACCATTTCTTTTGGACATTTGTCACATACATAAGGTAAAGGCGACCAAAAACAAATTTTATTCGTGTGGAATTCACACTACAAATATTTAATTTATGCAATATGCATGAAATTAATTTCAAAAAATGAATAGCGCCACCAATAATGACATTTCAAAAAATGGGCTAAAAATGATGTTATTTTATCTAAAATGAGCATTTTTTGATATAAAATGTGAAATTAAATTATGGAAACAAATATTACAGTTCAACACATAGTCCCAGAACTAATTTAAACACTTTTAAGGGCCTGCATGTATTGTAACAGTACATTTTTGTCGAAAAATTAATAAATGAACCCATCAAACAGTGGTGAGATACCATCTATTGCCTGTTTGATATCTATGCTCGATAGGTCAAAATATGAGATTGGTGTTATCCTCTGGACCCAACCTCTACTCAAAAGTATTTCACATTATATTTTTCTTTTTGGCATTTGTGTATCAGATCTGTATTTGCACATGCTGTTTGCTTGAATGAAGATGTTTTCTCAATATCCTTTCTGAGCTGGAGAAGATGGTAACATTTTATTGTTTTGCTGCAAATTGTGTCTATGTTGTTACAACGAAGCCTTTAACTATCTGTTATCTGTTATAATCTCATTGGCCATGTTGGCCGTGTCTCTCGAACAGATTTTGAGAATGCGCTGTTTCTTAAGACCAAACGGATGCCTGAAATATTTAAGACCATTTTACATATATCATGAATACAATATGGCAGTATTATTAAACACTAGCATTAACAATCCATTTTTAACACAAATGGGTAAGTATAACTTTGATTGTTTAATCAGCATTGATCATACTTATTAATCTGATTTCTATAGCTTTGGTTCACATGTTGTTGGGAGCAAAACAGGCATTTTCTACAACAACCAAATGGACGATTTCTCATTCAGAGATCCCCTAACGGAAAACACAATTGAACCTGGAAAGCGTCCCCTATCATCAATGACGCCACTTATTCTTGTGGATGAAAACGGAGATGTGAGAGTCGTTGCCGGAGGAGCTGGATCTCTTTCAATATTGACTGCGACATCTCTTGTAAGTAGTTACGGTTTCCTTTGCTTTCTAATACTTGTCATCGTCATAGTTCGTCATAACGTGGAATAGGTAGAGTAAAATGGACTCTTCTTAAGTGATTAGTTTTAAGTGTTAGAGAATTTGGTTTTCAGTCCATGCTCGCTTCCGCAGGTTTTTCTCCGGGTGCTCCGGTCTTCCTCCTGCATTCAAAAACTGAATTTAAAAAAACATCTTGGAGCCCTGTTAAAGATAAGCTTCTTTCAGATTACTTGGTACCAAGTACCAAGTTGGGTTTCCTTGGCGAAAGCCTAAACAAGGTGATTTTTTTTTTACAGTGAAAAAATCTGCCGGATATATTATATGAAGATAGAACAAGATAGTATATGGAGATAGACTTGAAGCCAAATGGACATACATTACAGCACCTGAACCGGCAATCATCATTGCTCATAATTTGTTGATGAAAAGCAAGGGAAGCACCACCAAACTAACCTGCTTTATTTCTTTTTTCTTTTCAGGTTGTATCTAACAGCTTATGGTTCAAGGATGATGTTTACATGGCCCAAGACAGAGCAAGACTCCACTACCCTTATAGAGGAATGAGCACCGTCGCTTATGAATCTAATACTAATGATGATGTAAGTAAAAATCTGTTTGTTTGTTAAGATCTTGTTAAGGGCGACCCTATTGAATTTGTTCAACTGTATTATACTCCGTCTTTACATTAATTCAGGCATTATTTAAGATTCAAAGAGAAAGTTAACATCGTGATATTACAAATTTTAGCTCTAACAATATATCGTGACACATTTCTTCCAGATTGTCGAAGGACTTAAAGAGAGAGGACATAACATCACAGAGCATAATTCCAAAGATAATGGACCCATGTCTGTAATCCAACTCATAACCAAAGATGATACCAATATTTATGCCAAATCGGACGATCGTAAGCCTGGTCATGGCGAAGCAGGTTTCTAACCTCATGTAGCACATTAATAGCAGAAGCACGACAATACACGAATCTGCGATAAACTGTGTTGAGGACGATGTTACCTGTTACCCATGGTAACAGCTGGTCTTTCAGTTGTCCTTCGATGATGAAACGTTTTGAGATGTGACAAGTTTGAAGAAAACATCAAATTTTAAGATTAGTTTATTGTAGACACTTCACTAATTATCGTTTATTATGGGTTTGATTTCAAACTCTAATCGGGACTCGCAGGTCAAATTGCCAGAATATTTACAATATTAAACACACTTAAGGGGTGTAAGCACCTTACTCAATGTTACGTTTTTGCAAATTTATTTTTTACCATAACTTTTGAACAAAGTGCTTAAAGTTAATAAAAGTATACATTTCAAGAAAGGAAATTTTCACAAGGAACATGATGGTGATGTTGATTTTTGGCCAAAAATCACATTTTTTGAGAAAATCACAAAAACACACATTTTTTGGCCATTTGGACTTCAAACCAAGCTAAAAATAACATTTAAAAAAAAATGAACTAGGAATGGGAATTTTAATCGTAAACACCCACTCGGATGTTGCGTCATTTTTATTTTTTAGAATTTTGGCCAATTTTTTCATTTTCATGCCAAATAAGGTCAAAAAATGACCAAAATGGAAAAAAGTGAATTTTTGACCTTATTTCCTAAAAAATAAAAATGACGCAACATCCGAGTGGGTGTTTAAGATTAAAATTCCCATTCCTAGGTCATTTTAAAAACAATGTTATTTTTAGCTAGGTTGGAAGTCCAAATGGCCAAAAATGTGGGTTTTTTTTGTGATTTTCTCAAAAAATGTGATTTTTGGTCAAAAATCAACATCACAATCATGTTCCTTGTGAAAATTCCTTTCTGGAAATGTATACTTTTATTAACTTTAAGCACTTTGTTCAAAAGTTATGGTACAAAATAGACTTGCAAAATCGTAACGTTGAGTAAGGTGCTTACACCCCTTAAACAGACACAGTGCATTAGAAATTGGTTAAAACTTTTACATCTCTTAAAAACATACCTCGTAGGTGATCTTTCGATAGACCCGTCTGTCGTCTTCAGCCACTTATATACGTATATGATGTTACACTGTAGCTGAAGACGATAGACAGGGTCTATCGAAAGATCTCCTACGAGGTATGTTTTCAAGTGATGTAGAAGTTTTAACCAATTTTTAATGTTTCAACCCCATAGGCAATGAGGATAAAGTGCCTTGCCAAAGGACACAACACGTTGCATATACGTTGGCACGAGCGGGGCTCGAACTCTCATGTATTACAAGACGGGCGCTTTATCCTCTTGGCAACACGTGTTTCTTCACTTGCACGGAAATTATCAGAAAACGCCTATTGGAACTTCAATGTTAAGGTTTGCGGGTAATGCTGTTTTGTGAAGTTTAGAAATATTCAAACTACAATCTCTCGTTTGACGGGAAAAAAACTGCACGTCTGCAAGGTATGGTTGCAGAGAAATTGAATTTTGAAAATGTCTTTTTTTTTCAAAATGAGGGATTAAGGTGGCCTAGCACAGATAAAATTCCTCTATTTATTTTTCTAATTTTTTGATATATGGTGTTTTCATATGTGCTGATCACATTTCTGAAAAAACAATGGGGGTCACCTACTTAGTTTTTGAGAAAAATTCATTTCAAAAACACTAGGTTTTACCACTTTTTACCATTGACTTCAATGGTAAAATCAAAATAAATCGGATAAAAGCACTTGAAATTAAAAAAACGGCTCTATTTTTTTCTTTCTTTTTCACATATGTCATTTGTATGTTTTGGTCCTTATACAGTTCTTTAAAAAACGTAATAAAAAATATGGTCACCGACTTACTTTTTGAGATATCGAGCAAACTTAAGCAAACAATGTGCATTTTTTTAGCAATGAGTAACACCTTAAGCACTGTGCGCTTTGAACCCTGTGTCATCAGGAGTAACGCGCATGGTCTTATGCGTGAATTAGGTATTCAAACACGCCACAGAGTTGTTCATCGCGAATCAACAACGATGCATCCATGCGTCCGAGTATTTTTGTCGCGCGAGGGTGGCTTTAGCACCCCGAGTGTGATCAAAAATACGCCGACGCATCGGATGCAGAGTTGTTGATTCGCGATGAACAACTCTGTGACGTGTTTCCTCGGGCGGGTGGCGAGAATCGCTTCGCGAATCTGAACGCCACCCGCCCTCGGGCCAAATAAAGCGATTACACACGGACAAATATTAATGAACCCCTAATTCACCGCACCGAGTCGGCACGTGCCCAGCACCTACAATGCATGTTTTATGCACCGATTTTGCACTGATTTGTGCAGGATATGTACAGGTATCCAAATTGTATCTCCAAAATCCCATATAGAGGGTTTGCACGACGCGATACGCAGCCCGTTTTCGACGCCATCTTGGTATGCCTTCGGTGGGCGCGTAGTACTTTGTGAAGTAAACAAGACATTAAAATCGGCTATAACTTGTGATTGACTTCAAATCATGATTTGAAAATTAAACTAAATAAATGTAATATATATTCTTGTGATCATTAGTCGTGATCTGGTATCGTGATACTGCTAAAAGATTATAATATGACGGGACTTTTTGTTTGCCGGCCCATGAAATGGTGTTGTGAGTACCATGTGACGTCACGTGCAAACCCTCTATATTCGAGCAAGGATGAATTCAGCTGTAGTTGCAGCTCCAAACATGGCAAACTTAGAGGCCTCAAAAAAACGACCGATAGATGAGATATAGTCGAAGAGGATAGGAGGAGCGAGTCAGATGGTGATGGGTCGGATCACGAGGAGATGGAAATAGATTATAAGAAGAAAGCATTAAAGGATAAAATAACCTGCTCGTTCTCGAAAAGAAAAAAAGAGCGCCTAGCTTAATTCTTCACTGTCAACTCGGTGTTCTACTATAAAATTAGCCAGGTTAAGCAACTGTCCCAACTTCCTCTTGATCCACGCACTAAGCCATGTCATCATTAAATTGATTTTGAGGATGATTAGAAGGGATCATCTTCGATTTTCTCAGACAAAAAACATGTCTACCGTACCACTACACTGTGTAGAAAATAGGCTTGCATCAGTATGACCGCAACTTTATTAATTTCAAGAATATGTCATGTGTACTGGGGCCTTTAAGGGTAAAGGGAATCCATCTCCTCAGGAAAATGTGAATCCTAATTATTTTTTAATCATGAAAAGATAAATAATTTCCACTGCCTTTGCGGGGACTCGAACCATGGATTATGGCAGGGGTTAGTCATGCATACCGCTGAGCTATCAAGGCAGCGTTGAGATTGTGAACTAAAATCTAAAACTTAAACATTAGAATGCCGTATTTTTCTTTTGTTTACATAAAAATTGCAATTTTTGCCTCATCGGAATGCTCAATTTGTAAGTAAATTATGCGAATGCGTGTATCAGACAAAATGTAGATAATGTAGATACTTAAAACAGGCAATTCACAGCTCAAACAGGGCGAACTCAGAGTCGTAGTTCACGTCCGGTTTTTCGGGCAAAACGACGCGGGTTTGTTACATTATCATTCAAAATCAAATCAGCATATTTATGAAATATTGTTTGTAATTCAATAAGAAGTATCAAGCCTACAATCTGTCAAAATTTGAAACCAGTCGAATTGTTCGAACATCGTGAAATTATGAGCCTTCGGCAAAAAAGGGTCAACTTTTTCGAAGTAGTCTTTAGGCGTCATTTTGACCTTGATAATGGACGTGAAATCACTAGTAAAGTTCCATGTATAAACTAAAGACTCTATGCAATATGTACGCCAAAAATTGTGATACATGTATTCTGATAGGTGTAAGTAGGTAAAAACTTGCAGTATACATGACATTCGGCCGAGCGAGACGTTTTTAGGGACCGTAGCCTTCAAATATCAGCTAAATGTAGAGTTGAATAATACAATTCCTCACTCTCAAAATCGATACGGACTTACGTGTTAGCACTTTTGGCCTCTTCAAACTTAAGTACAATCATGTTCAAAAAGTTGGAATATTGGTTTTGAATGGATATGAAATCTAAATGTCGATTTATGAGGAAAATATCTGGGAAACTAATGTTGCTTTTGATCAGATTTGCCAGGTAATCTAGTTAAGTGTAAAATGTAACCTCCGGTGTGTTCAATTTTCTCATGATGTACTGGTAGGGGGCAACAACACAAATGGGTAAAAAAAAACGTGATTTTGAGGTAAAATTTGAATTCTTCAATCTTCAATCAATCTTCAATCTTTATTTCCATAAAAACTTGACATCAAAATAACATAAATAAATACAAAAATCACAAACAAAACAAAAG
>JXSR01S013104.1:6016-20145 GCA_000969725.1 Ophiothrix spiculata
AGTGGGGTTGGGTATGTGTGGATGGTGGGGGGTGTTTAGATGAGAATGGTGTATATACACACCCTTACTACAAGACAAAACCACAAGGCCTGTTGTTTTTGTGCCTCATTATGATGTGTGTTATTCTAGCCTTGAATGTCATGTTATATACGCTGGCTCCAGAGTACATGACATATGGTAATCAAAAATACTGGCCGGTAAGTAGGGGGTTGGTGTGTGTGGATGGGGGTGGGGGCTGTAAGGAAAATGAGTATCTGTACACACCCTTACCACAAAACAAAGCATCAAGACTTTTTTCATATACTAGTATTACGATGCGTGTTTTTCTAGCATTGAACACACCAGTTCATGACATATTTGAATAAAAAAAATGTATTGACCGATAAGTGGGGGTGTGAGGTGTGTGATGTTGGAAAGAGTGGGGTGTGCGTGCAAGAGAATGGGTTTACACACTCTTACTTCAAGGCAAAACAACAAGGATGATGTGTTATTCTATAGAATTGATTTTCATGTTTCTCTGGCTTTCTGAATATGGTGCCATTCCACAAATTAGCTTCTTGTTGACTTACTGAACAAAATGGATTCCAAGAGACACTCAAATATGAAGCGACTGGCTGCATTCAACACCATATTTTCTTATCAATTAAGATCCCTTCTACCATAAAATGAAGACCATAGTATAAATGTACACCATGAAGGCTGACTTTTTTGAGATACAGGTAGTCAAAAGTTTTTGAAGGTATTGATGCGCCCAGTCCTTGACTGATAAGAACTTGTTTTCAGAATTCAACACGATATTGACCAAAAGCTTTGAAATTTTACAAAGATAAGTCTAGAGACCCAAAAATGGCAATGGAGCACCTGTAAATACATCCACATATATAATTAGAATAAAACAGTCAGTAATCATGTGCACCTTCCACATTTTATGAGGTGGTCATTTAAGCAGGACAGTCAAATTTGCTGTATATTAAAATTTTGGACAAATTAGATCCCTTATACAAATATAACATGGTTTGAGGGGAAGTATCGCAAAATACTGTACGCCCTCGGGGTTTTGGATGATCGAGATTCCCCGAGGGAGGAAGTCTCGATCATCCAACACTGAGGGACAGTATTTTGCAATACTTCTCCGAAATAAACCATGTTGTATTTGTTTTACTACACCTCCAAAAAGGTCAAAATATAACTTTTGAAATAAACTTAAAAGTCAACAATTTCAGTACTTTGCTGTGAGTCATGCGGTAGTACCATGCGGAAGTTTTTACTACTTTCCCCGCGTCACCTTTGTTTTGGGCGGACATTTTATTTTGAATCGCCCGTGTCATAATACGAAATATATATGAGTAATGGTCATTTACTTTATGATAATTGTTCCAAAATTTTAGAACATGAAAAAATTGCATTTTCAAGATACACTACTTTTTGTAAAATGACATTTTACATAGAAGTCAATGGGCAAATGGTTATAGAGGGTGCTATAACCTTATATTTTTAACCCTTTTTAGACCTACTTTTGTCTCTAGCAAACAAACGCAATTTTATTGATTTCATGAAATTTACAGGATATTTCCGCCATGCATAGAGCTACCTTCTCATGGTTGTTTTGTTTTATTACTCGGGCCAGTTTATTAAATGTCCTATATCTTTACCTGCTTAAGAAACAAGGGTGGCGTGTGTGTGTAAAACACACAGGCGAAACGTGTAATGCATACCGGCGTGGCTGTGCTTGAGTATTAACACATACGCGGGATAATATTAGTTAAAAATACTTTTTGCTCGTCGCCACTATTTGACCAATAGAAGGACTGTAGACATATAAAAATTCAAGAGGTGTAGTAACATATATTCTTAGCTCCATATGCACAAAACTGGACTAAAGTTATTCCCGGACTAATTGAAATTGAAATTTTGAAAAATAACACAATTTGAGAGAAATCTAGCGACAAAGCCTAAATTTATGTTCTTGTTTACAGATTTAAACTGCAACTTTTATTATTTGATTCATTTGTCTGTTTTAGAACATTATGATTATTTTTAGAACAAAAAAATGGTGTTGTCCTCGACTAACCTAGTTAGTCCCGACTTGACTCAAACCAATTAGTGTAAGAGTAAGAATTTTGGCCATTTTATGCCCGAGTACTCAACATTTTTTTCGATCAGATTCAATGAATGATTGATGGACATACTTAAAGCAGCAAATACACAATGACTTTTTTTTTTTCTTCGAGCATTGAGTATCCATTCCATTTTCGGGTCTCGGGGCTCGAAATGTACAAGCAGGGCTCGAGTACCTGGGTCTCGTGCCCGGCCTTAGTCAGTGTAGCATAAAGTATTTGGTGTACTGTAGTGCAGTGAAGTGGTTTGAGGAATGGTCGTGTATTCAAACTGTTGTGGGTTCAAGCCCTGGTCTTGCCACCACAGTTTTGTGCCCTGTAGAGCAAAGTTCTTTATCGTCCTTGATCTTCTCATCACTCAGGTTATAAAAATCTGAAGCAGTATGTAAAATGTAGTAGGAAATCCTTTGAGCAGGAATAATGAATGCACAAAGTGGAATTTAAATGCTGAGGAAATATAGATGGGCAATGCAAATGAGTGGTGCTCTGGCAAAATGAGCGGAAAGTCGCGATTGATGATTTTGAATAAGTGGCTGCTGAAGTAAAAGTATGGTGAAAAGATCAAATTTTGTTTTTTGACATAAAATATGTTAACCCTAACAGGCAAAAACCATATAAAACCATAACACAGCCCAAGTCCAAAAACGTCACGATCAATCATAACGCAATCACCCTAGCCTATATCTAAACACGGGATGCCTAGCCTGCCTGAGTTCCCCCTGTAGCACGAAGCCCACACTCTCGCTTGTGAAAGAGGTTGCTGGTTCGCGCTCCGGGCCTGGCGCGCGCGCTGCGAATGATTTTTTTCTTCCTCCCCCACTCTATGACGTGTTGGTACTTAATTTATTTTACCCTTTCCCCGTGAAAATACTAAAAACGGTGGGTACTGTTAGGGTTAATGCATAAGTGTTAAACTATACCTCGTGTTTTGAAGGTCAATTATGCCGGGAAGTGCAATTATTCAAGTATTAATTGATCACATTTTGCTATCATACATTATAGTATTCTGTAACTTTAGAATTGATTTGCGACAATTTTTTACTGCCAGATTTTGAGTGGACAGCCTTGTATTTCGATCTCTAAATGGAAAATGAAGAAAGAAAGCATGAGCATGACATATTATATATAATTTGAAAGCTGAGATTATAGAGAATTGAAATATGTCATAAACTCAATTTTTGAAAATCGTGACTTTCCGCTCATTTTGCCAGAGCACCACTCAAATGTTTGTAAAAGCTTTGGTTTTAACTTTATGTTACATTCCATTCCTTGCAGGATAACGGCACCCACCCAGAGCAATGCACAACATCTATAGCAGGTAAGAGGTTAAATATTTGGGAAGTGGTACTCTCTTGTTAAAATTGTGGCCCAAGCATCTCATGCAAATTATGTCACATTAAGGTAACAAATTAGCAACAAATGCTAATTTATTAGCATGACACTTGAATGTTACCTTAATGTAGTACAAAACAATTTACATTATACAGTCTCCCAAAAAAGTATCGCCTCACCTCGAACAAATGGCTCCTGCCAATATGCCAAATAGGGTGTCAAATGAAACCTGAAACTCCAGCGCTTGTGCACACAATCTTCAAATTACGTTTGCGTATTCCATATTGGGGCAGGAGCCATTTGTTCGAGGTGAGGCGATACTTTTTTGGGAGACTGTAATGCTTAAATGTTAGGAATGTAGCAATCATGCAATTGAACCAATATTTGCATAATTAAGTTATATTTTAAGCCAATAAAGCTGGGAGCTTCATTTTTAGCTGTTTTAAGGGAGTGCCGCAGCCCTTAAGTTAACTACAACATTTCTTGCATATCACAATGTTGTATAGTATACTTTTCGTACTAAATAAATGTAAAATGAGTATAACAGTTGCTTAATTGTGTTGATTTTGAAATTTTCTGTTTCTCTCATGAAATTTAAATTACATACTTCATTAGAGTTTGTAGTAATTCTGAAGGAACGTTAAGCTATCATTTCTTTGTACAGGAGAGTTATTGGCTTATGTAGACCATATCTATAATTGACATACTCCCGCCGTTGATGGGGTTAATCCACAGAGCAAGTAGGCTATTTATCATACTTGGCCTCGTTCTGAGTCCCAATTCCCCTTCCTAATTTGTGGATTTACCCCATCAACGGCGGGTGTATGTCAATTATAGATATGGTCTATACAGTGTGTCCAAGAAAAAAAGAAGCTGGACTTACGCCCTCTGTTCTTTGACACGTTTGAATGATTTGGAATACTGTTTTGATAGATTAGGGGTGCACCATTAGATTTTCAAGGGGGGATCAGGAAGTTGGGTTCAGGGTGGAATTTTTATTCGCGTCCCGTTCGGGGGCGATTTTTTTGCTTGGAAATTACTGGTTTTTCCCCTATTCCATGTTCAGGGGTGAATTTTTTTTTCTTCTGCCTATGGAGGGGGAAACTTCCTGCTCACTCCTGGAAATCTAATGGTGCGCCCCTTAATGTACCAGAAAGTCATCTTTCCAACAATACCAAATATAATTTGTTCACCTTGTTGAGTAATTACAAAAAATGTCATGAATTGTGCGTTTTATGCCTTTGTACCACTTTTTGGTAGAGTTAAACTTATTTCTCATGATGTGCTTGAAGCCGTCTTACAATAAGGACTCATTTAGGACTCATTTTTGGATGACTGAACATTGGATTGTTGACCTAGGTTTAGAAGACTGAACTCAGGAGAGTGTGACTGAGCACAGGAAAGTTTTTAAAGAAGATTGCATGATTCATTCGCTTCTTATATTATTTGAGCTATTGAAAATTTAATCCTCAAATTAAATTTCAAACCATTCATCACCTTGACATCGCATGTTTGTTAGTATATGGTGGCATGTCATTAAGTGGGTATACTAAAAAGGTGGTGTTGTTACATCTTTTCATGGGTTCTCGAACTTAATTTGATGTAAATTCACTATCCCTTGGCCTATGGACTTGTTTTATGTCTCATTTAAAAGCTTACACTTTCTGCTATTTGTGGTGTCAATTTGGTCTTCTTGGTTTACATAATTTAAGAGAGACAATGATTTGAACTTGGCAGTACAAGGGTGGTGGTGCCTACGTATGCGGCGCCTACGGATGCGGTAGATAGCCAAAATTTAGAAAATTACCATTTTGGAAGGTTTGACACTGCTGGAACATTCACAAATGGATTATGAGACCTCAAATACATTTAGATAGTCACCAACATGGCTAAAATTTGGTATATAATTACAGTAAATTGGCAAATTTATCATTTGTAGACCTTCCTCAGACCCCCCCCCCACCCACCAAATCAGTTTTTTGGGCAGCACTTTCTCATTTTTTGTCCGATTTTGACAAATTTGGTGTCAAAATGTTCAGGGGATCAAGCTGCATCAAACAAGAGTTAAGACAGAATGATGTGAAACGTGCCATTTTTCTCCCGCCTCTAATTAATTGAAGGTCATTAACACCAAGACCCTAAGGGGTCTGTTTCAAGTTTACTGCATCACAGTAACTATTGAAGTGTCTAGAACATATCCTGGAAATATGAACTGTTTACCATTAATCATTCCAATTTATGACTTGTTTTAGTAAAAACGGGCAATTTTGAGTAAAACGCATTTGAAAATTACAGTTTGCATTGCCGTCTATGGAGTAATTAACCATTAATTAGCCCATTATGCCAAAACAAAAGTGATATTTGGCTAAAAAGTTACTTGAATTGAAAGAGATCAATAATATCAACATCATATCAAAAAATTGTTTTTTTTACCATTTTGACCATGTAACACATTTTTGACCCACCTCATGAAATGCCATCATATGCTTAATTAAAACAAGCTAATAGCATTACAAGATGCAGCTCACCGTTGAACTATTAAAGCAACATGTTTTTTTGTTACTGAATGAATGAAACAGGTATTCGTGTAGGGCTACCTTAAAGCAAAGTCTTCAAAACTCTACCAAATGGCACCAGTCACATCAACGATCTTCATGACAGAATTATGACAGAGGTGGATTCATTCCATAATGTTATCAGATGAGCAATATAACAAGTGTCCCCCCCCCCAAATGGTTACATTTTGATCAATTCTTGACTTCAAAATCTTACTGTGCCATATATAGTCCTATAGTGTGCACAATTTTTGATTCATTTTTGTTCTTGATATTCTCCAGATTGCAACATGACAGTGGCTACAGCACTGCTCACTAAATTTGTCTTTCAACTCTGGTTCTTTGGTGCTTGCTATTATTGGGCTAACTGGGTCTTCTTAGGGGTAAGTATTAGGCTGATTTTGAAAAAAATCGAAATTTTGATTTTCTATCGGGCTACCCTCTCATTTGGTGCATTATGGGTTAAAAACACCACGTGTAAAATGTTGTCACTTTTCATTGATATTTAGGGGGTGCTACCGACCTCTGAACTTTTACATGTAAAGTCTATGGGCTTTTAGGACTGTTATAAATCTTGGCGATTTTCTCCTGATTGTAGAAGAAAATGTGAAAAATTCAATGTTATTCACAAAATTGAAAAAGCAAAGAACTCTGGTGTGGGAGTAAACGCTATTAATAACACAGCCTTTATTTTTAGACCTAAACTAGTTTAGACTTTGACACAACACACACAGTTTAAAATAGCAGGATGAATTAGTAATAGAAAATACAGTCATTGCAGAAGTCTAACTTGTCTGAAACATAAATTATAGAAAATAATCATCTCATTACACCAACCATTACAACAAATTTCAATGAATGTTACATAACTGGAACCACAAGCATTTTATATTTGATTAATGACCTACATGCTTAACACCACTTAACAGGATTTGCACTTTCATCCTTCATTGAATAGTTGTCAACAGTTTCAAGTGTTTTGACCCCCAGGTTCAATACAATGTAATGCTCATATGATACTCTTGATGTTAGGACTGTGATATGATTACCAGGATGTAACTTGCATTGGATAAGCTATCACAGAAAATGAACTTTGAACTAGTTGATGATGTTAACAAACAAACCTTGATTCAGAATCATTATTTTATTAATTCAATTGCAAATTTTGATGGCCTTTCAAAAAGTAAGTTATGTTTCTTGGGCTGCTTGTCAAGTGTTTGACTTTTTACCTTTTATGTTGTTTTCTCGGGACAAAAAAACATTAAAGTGATTGTGAGTTATGCTCAAGGTGTGTAAAAAAAAAAAGCATCACATCAACAAAGGATAAAAGATTTTAAACAATTAATACACTATAATTAAACTATAATTGTTTTTTAATAACAAACAGAATAATTTTATCAAGAGGCCATGGCTGTTGAATCTTTTGCTGCCACCCAAATGATAGAATTTTCAACAAATTGCACTTTTATGTTTATTTGATGACTGTTTCTGACATTTTCCTAGCAAATTGCTTCGATTAGACGCTTATACACAACACATTGATTTTGGTACAATCATTTTCACAAATGATGAATTTTGAAGGCATTTTAAAACATGTCTTAAAATCCCATTGACTTAACACACAAAAGTTCAAAGGTCGGTAGCACCCCCTAAATAATCATGAAAAGTTGTAAAATTTTGTATGTGGTGTTTTTTACCCCAAATGAGAGGGTAGCCCAATAAAAAATCAAAACTTTGATTTTTTCAAAATCAGCCTAGTAAGTATATATGGAAGGGATGGTTTCACTCTATGATGTTATTTTTATGTCTGCCTTTATGTTTCATTTTTAGGAACAATGTTGTAAAGATGGATTTATTTCGTTTAAGGTGTCTGGTCCATGATAGATCTGCTTGAAAATTTCTAGTAAAAATTGGCATGAATGATATTTTATCTATGTAGAACTGATTTTAAAAATAAAAATTGGGGGTCACCAGACTCGTTTTTTCATGCTAGTCGGTTTAAAAACAACATCTTTTGAGGTTTTTTTGGAAAAATTAGTACGGTGGTCTATGGGAAATGTGGCAAAAGTGACATTACTTAGTCATGATTTAAAAAATCCGCCCAAAAATGTTTGTATATTTTTTCACAAAAGTTGCGCACAAGTATGTTCTTTAGAATAAAACAATAAAAATTGGGAGTCACCGAACTAATTTTCCAGAAAAATATTAAAATATGGCAATTTTTAGCTTCAAAATACTACTCATAGTATATGCACATGCGTATTGCGGCACTTACCAACTCGGAAACTAGCGCGTACTGGTACGCGTGGATGACGTGTGGACCAGACACCTTAAAATTATGCACTACAATTTATTTACTTATATGTGTTATTTCCTCAATTTAGTATGCGATAAACAAAATGTGTCTACAAGTATGAATCAAAATTTGGCAGGTAGACAATGAGTTAGCAGCCAACTAGAGTTAGCGGTGTTTCATGAATATGGGCCCTGATTAATAAATGTGCATTTCATGTGGGAGTGAAATGAGACAAAATCAATGCATGCGCGGTTTTGATGCTTTCAATTCACAAGGCCTGTAATAAAAATAATAATAATAATAGAAACTTGTAAAGCGCAAGCACCCGTCTAAAAAAAGACGCTCACTGTGTTACTAACAATGAACAAGAAATACAATAATAAGCAAAAGTCATTTTGAATACAGTACTAAAAACAAAAATACACTACAAGTTTTCAGCAAAAAATATAGATATAATACAGCAGGGTATTTAATTTTTTTAATGCGTTGTAAAGCACCTAACTTGAAAAAAACCCCGAAGAGATTCAAGTGAATTTTTCAGCATGCATTTTTATGTTTTATTATCTGAATCAATAGAAAACAGGTAAGTGTTTTCTATTCACAATGGAATCATGAATTGCAATTTTCAGGGTTAGTGCGGATCCTTGAAAGTCCTTAAAAGTCCTTGAATTTTATTTTGCAATTTCCAGGCCTTGAAAGTCCTTTAAAACCTGACTTTATCAAAAAAAGTCCTTGACAGTCCTGGAATTTTTGAATGTCGGAAATGTTGAAAATTAATATGTCAAAAAAATTTACCATGCAATTATTTTTATCCGAAAATGAGCAAAAACAAATTTATTTTATTTATTGACACAAATGCCGCCGGCCGCCGCTGATACGGGGAAAAGTCCTTGAATTCTTCTTGGAAAAGTCCTTGAAAGTCCTTGAATTTTGTAAGTGAAAAAGTGTACTAACCCTGATTTAAGATGGGAACCCAGGCTGGAAAGAACTGACAAACAAGCAGAGGTTAACTACTTTTTGTTGTTCTTTATTTACAAAAAAATCCTTAAAAACTGTTATTTAAAACAATATGTGACCCATCATATCATATCGAAAGGTACCTTAAGGGTCCCAAAATGAAAATTGATTTTTTGATCTCATCTGAAAGATTATATTTTAAGCTTTAAAATGACACCTTGCTTTTAGTTATTGGATGTTCGTTTGCAAAGTTACATCCAAATTGGGAAAAGCTATCGGGCTGATTCAGAAAACTATGGTTCTGAGAAAATGGAGTTAAAAGTTTCTGCACTGGTAAAACTTGAATGGAGAAAGGTTTTGTATCTTGTTTTTTAACAAATTAATCTTATGTTTTGGATGTTGGAGCTTGATTAATATGAGTACACTTCAAAGATAACGTTTCTGATGAAATTATAAATTCGTCCTTGGATGTGATTTTTGACTATGCTCAGCTTCAATGGCCCGTATCTCGTAATTTACTATGCCGGTATTAAGGTACCTTTCGATATGATGGGTCACATATATTGACTTCTCTAATAGTATTTTGGTGAATTTTCTTCTCATTTTAGTTTGTTCTGATTGGAGTGCTAGTAGCTGTTTTCAAGAAGCCACGTTCATCTATCGAGGGAGAGGTGGACGCATCCGACACAGACGACAGTGATGACGAACTCTTGATAACATAGACCAGACAATACGGTGGAAAATCTTTAACATGAAATCTGTTAGCCAAAAAAACTCTGATAACACAAAATCGACTTTCAAGTGGCAATGAACTTGTATATAATGAGTGATGGATAATTGAAAATCCTGAAAAAACAAAATTGTCATGCGAGTGCAAGAAAGTCGTATCTGCAATAGCTGTCATTTGTCATAAATTTTTGACTGCGCACTGTAATCTCCAGTCTTGGGGGTCAGTGGCTCTTGAAATGGTTCTTCAGGTGACACCATCACCTGAAGAACCATTTCATGAGCCACTGACATTTGGCAGAAGAAAGGATTGAGGGATTTTTGAAATTCTAGTGACTAGGTGTTCAAAAATGTAACACAAGGCAGCCATTATTGCAGATATGACTATTTTGCACTCACATGATGAAGTGTGTGATGTGTTAAAGATGTTCCACTGTTAGAAAGAAAGTAGTAGTGTTCCTGAAGTAATATAAAAATAGATCACTCATGAAGGCCGCCATTTTGAATTCACTGCATCATTTGTATTATAAAGTGGAGTGATTGTTTCTTGAAAAGCTGTTGGATTTTGTTCAAATCTGAATTGAATGAAGTAATACGTCCAATATTGCTTCACATTTGCTTATTTTGAAAGATGTTTTATTTGAAGATTGGGAAAAAGTATACTTTAGGTCCCATCAAAAACTATACCCTAACCCTACACCCTAACCCTAAAACTAACCCTACACCCTTACCCTAAATTAAACCTAACACTAACCCTAAACCCTAACCCTAAATTTCTGGATGGGACCTAAAGTACACTTGGTCCAAAGATTGTTATAAAATTTATATACTGTATTGTTCTTATGAATCGCCTATGCTTCGTTAAACGTCCACCCAAAAAAAAAAATTCAAAGAGAAGTGTTAACAACCTTCACTTTTGAAGCATTTTCGAATTTCTTTAAGCTTACCAACAATCGCGAGTAACATGAAACGGTACCGGAAGTTAATCAATGAGGTTGCGATCCCTGAAATGATGTATTAATTTTCAATACTTCCGGGTTATCAGCGGCCATATATAGCCAAGAAAATTTTTTTTTGTATTTTAAAGTCGGGTCGGTCGGTCGGAATTCTATTTTTTTACTTTTCGTGAAGGAGATTTTGACCTGAAAAATCTCTAAAAAAGTGATGACATAACAAGATCATTTATTAGTTATTTCTGATAGGACACCAAAGTTTTGTCAATTTAACACATTTATTGTGAGTTTCTGTGCTAGAAATTGAAAGTTTAATAGAAATAAATTTTAAGAGAGTTGGTCAGAAAAGAGCAGCACAACAATTTTTTTAGGCCCAACAGTGGGTTTCCATAATTGTTAAGCTTAAGTGGCAGTTTTGTGTAAAATTTTGATGTTGAAAATTTGTCTCTAATAATCGCCGACCCTTCATGAAATGTCACCTCCCAGTGGGCGTTTAATAGGAACAGTACAGTACACAGTACTCAAGAATAAAAAATCTCCATTGCTTATATTTAATTCTCTCCGAAGGTAAAACTTGAAAGGCAAATCAATAAAATGGTTCGTTGCTTAAGTGTTATAATACCTTCTTGAGTGAATGCTGAAAAAAGCTGGTGATTTTTTTATCAAATCTGGGTTGATCTAAATGATGTCTCAGATATATAGCTTGAAATTTACTTATTTTGAAACATTTATTGTGAAGATTGATGTTATATTACACACAAGAATAACAAACAGATCTTCATATTATTGTTAGATTTAATTCGTGAACGCGTGTCTGTAGCAAATACGCTGAGGTGTCTGATGCGAGCGTACATTTTCAAGGTTATTTTGTGTGCGCCGGTCTATGCTGAAGACTCGGAGTACGCGTTCAAGAATTAAATCCAACAATTATAGTTACATTCAATTTTCACCCAAGTCAAAAACTTGAGGCCAGTATGTTTGTTGCTAAGGTGTTTGTCACATCCGTGCTGTATCATCAAAGGGTGGGCAGGCTGGGCTTATAGTGGAAAAAAACACCACTGCCTTGCTGATTTTGCATTTGTTTAAGATGAGGGGCTTAATCCCTCAAAGCTATCATGGACATGCTATTGTTTAAGATAGACTCTGTACATATATACACCCTATACAGGGTAAGTCAAATAAAGAGTAATGTAATCAATGATTTTATATAACCAGTTCCTTTTATTCTGTTGCAAAAATCTTCCTGTGTTAGATGTCAAATTTCATTAGCTTTTATAGAAAATTTAGTGTGTTGAAATCAGACAAAGCATTCTAAAGTTATAGTTATTTGAGTGGAGGTACCCAATTTGAACGGTGAAGAAAATACTTTATTTACTTTACGTGCATACTGGTAACAAAAGCTGCTGTCTCTTTCTATTGTTATGATAGGAACGCCTATGGAAATAAAATAGCAAGAAAACAATAGGCTGTTAAATGCAAACTGTGAAATATCGCGTACTGGGCTGACTTTTAATGTAATGATGTTCAGATCTCTCAAAAAAGCTCTTCTTATTCGGTTATTGTTTTGTTAAATCATCTGGACCACGATCTTCCAGAGCCAGGAAGTTTCTGTTGCTAAGAGTTGCTTAGTCTTTAGCTTATAAACAACATTTTAAAATAGCTTGAAGTGAAGGGACCTGGTTGGCATCCGTAAACTACAGACAAAACATACGGCTATCTTCACTTGGACCATGAGACTGATGAAACTTTTAAGTATCATCAGACTTAAAATTAAATTTTGTTGCAATTAAAATTGCAACAAAATGCCAGTGCTGGTTGCTACATTATTGCGCCATGATTTATCTCCTGGCATTGGTTGTCAAGATTGTGTACTGATATCTGAAATGACCATCAGTACTTTGATCTGCATCATTTAATCTTCTTCAGTATCTCTGCACAATGCGTGCCCGTTTTAAATGTTGAATGCAGCGTCAAGTTCATCAATGCACAATCAATAAGATATTATCCACTGCTGCACAGTAAAGAGTTCATGTTGGAGCAAATTGATTTGACATCAAAATTTGGTACCTTTACTTAAACGGCTGTAACTTTTGAATGCATTGATCAATTTCAACAAACTAAAATTCTCATGAAAGCTTATTAAATTTGCTATTTATCAATCATTATTAAATTTGAAAAACATTAAACATTATTAAATTTGAAAAAAATTAACAGATTTTTTTTTTAAATGTCCTCCGTTGATTACACTTTAATTTGACTCGCCCTGTATAGTTGGTTAATCATTTTATTTATCTAATCCACCCCTAGTTCTAGGCCTGGGACTAAAACCTGGGTACTCGCCCGTCATGAGCTTAGCTGGGTACAAAATCTGCCGACATATTACCGGAACTGGACAATAAAATCATAGAATACTGAACAAAAAAATTATGTTAAATTAAAAAATGTATGATAAAATCATCATCTGATCGAAGTAAACATGATAAATCATGACCACAATCAGCGAAAAATAAAATATTTTGAAGTAATTGAGCCCGGGTTGCAAATTACCTGAAAAGTCCCAGGTCTACCTCTAACACCTCTGTTTGGATTGTTTGATACAGTCAAAGGAGCTTGGTCCAATTTTTCAAAATTTAGTTTTCAATGTCATATAAAAGATGACCACTAAAAGGGTCTACATTTCAAATTTCAGCTGAATCTGTCAAACCATTTTGATTTTACTGGCATTTGTGTATTTCAGAGCCTCCTATATGTTACTGTGTAAATTTAATTATGGTTACCATAATTAGACACATTTTCATATATATCTCCAAAACGGAACATAACTCAGCCATGAAATTTCACACGGCTTATGAGAAAAATATGAGCAATATTTTGATACCAAATTCTCAAAAAGTTTGAAAAAATCTTGAGGCAATCAGACTATACTCCTTTAATGAGGTTAAAGATCTGGCTACTCCATTTGACCCATTATGGTCCTTTTCATAAGTGCAAAGCAATTCAATATAAAAAAGGGATTTAGAGTGCAATTCGACATGGCCTTAACAGGCTTTACAGACCACATACCATACCATTTTATATGTTGCTGTCTCAAAAAAGTCCCTCAAAAAGGGGAGGGGCTGAAACATGTTTATATATTATCACAATATTTAGAAACAGATTTATGGCAATGATGCAGATAAAATTATATTTTGAA
>JXSR01S013105.1:6500-26362 GCA_000969725.1 Ophiothrix spiculata
GAATTTTACCAATATTCCAACCATTCACTCCAAATTGTCCATATATTTTTTTACAATTATCAATGTATCAATTTTTAAAAAGCTGTAACCATAGTAACTATTATAAATAAATCTCAATCATCTATTGTAGAAAATCAATAAAAAGAAATTTGATGGTAGATTTGTTTTCATAAATGTTCTCTCGTAAATTTTAATTTACATTTATTAGATTGCTATTTTGAAATACACGTGCCACTGAACTCAATGCAGAGCGGGGTGGCAATCAAATGAATATAAATGCATGATCAAATATTATTATTTTACTTCAAAAAAGTGGACAATTTTTATCATACGGAAATACTAGAAAAAACATTACACAACCATTATGGGGCAAGACTAATTTATTTTTCATTCAGAAGAAATTAATACATGATATATAGGATGTGACTGATAAAATTGACCCTGTAAATTCAGTTTGTGTTTTTAATCTAGTCAATAAAACTGGGAACATTTAACTTGCTTTGGAAATCATGCACATATTGTAGTCTTTAACTACTTTTTTTGTTGAAAATGCAATAACTTAACTTTTATCACTAAGTGCCCCTGTAAGGTTCATTTTATTTAGCGCCTCTCTAAAAGCTACTTTTTAAGTCATTTTTACAAATTTAGCAAGTTCAGAAAAACAATATTCTCATGCACCCATACAGGCATCAATTTTGAGTGTCTTCACCCCCCTCTCTTCAACACAATGCCACAGATTATTAACTTTTGTACTCTATATGGCTATAAAGAGAATATAATTTGATTTATTATTATAGATTTTATAGTGTCATAATTGTGAATTATCACAATGAGACAAATTATTTTTTAAGTTTCTCCCGCCACCAATAATAATACAGATGACATACATTGGGAATTACATTTGAATTGGTCTGCACTAAACAACAATCAAAAGTCTCCAGGAGGGTGGTACTAAAATTTGGTTTGGGTAGGTACAGGCCTCTGCAAAATTTTAAAAGCCACCCATCCGAATATCAATTTCCAAGAAAAAGGGACCCATATCCATATATTAACTTTAATACCATTTGCCAAATCTCCTAAACTTTTGAGTGAAATTTATTCAAAAAAAGCATGTGTTTGCCTAAACTTGTGATATTTTAGCACACATTTTCCTAAGGTTTTGTGAAGAAATGCTCTAATTTGCGTCGCTTGGAAAAAGTTTAGAAAACTTTGAAAAGGAAAACCATCAAAATTAATACCACATTTTGTAAAGAAAATGGACAGATTGAAATACCAAGGAGCCTGATCTTGCCACCCAAATTTACAACATATTTCCATATTATTTATACCAAGCAGCCCCCCCCCACCAGGGGGGGGGGGGGGGGGCTATTAGCATGATTAGTGAAGAACCACATGATTGACACAAGTAGTGACGTTTGTTGGTAAATCATTTTATATTTTTAACATGTATATCCCTACGACACACTATTTACCCCATGGCAAAAAAAAGAGATTTTTCTTATTTTCAGTTGGATGAGCATTAGATCATACATACATACACTTACATACACTGGCATTTGTAAAGCGCCTTTTAACCAGAAGGATACAAAGCGCTGAGAAAGAGAAAGAGAAGGAAAAAGGAAGGAAGATGACACAACCAACTAATTGGGGAAAAGGTGACTTTTGATGGACTTCCTGAAGGTGACAACGGTAGTGGAGCCTCTGGCCGCAGCAGGGAGCTTATTCCAAAGGCATGGCGCCGAGGTAGAAAAAGCCATGTCGCCAGTCAGAGTACGGATCCTTGGAGAGCTCAGGCGGATGGATGTAGAGGACCGAAGGGAGTAACCAGACGGCTTGTGAATGTGAAGGAGGGATGAGATGTATTGCGGAGAGAGGCTATTCAGAGATTTGAAGGTATGGATCAAGTGAAGTACAACCTTGTGCACATCAATACTAGGCCCCTACATGAAAATAGGGCCACAACATTTCAGTAACATTGTAGAGCATTTATGTATAAAAAGCTCAATAAAATTACCTCAGTTTAACTAAGGCCAAATAAAATAAATTATAAATTTGGTGAGGGAAGTCCCTATTATTTATTATTTTTCCAAAATTTATTATATGTTTTCTATGTAAAATCCATATACCAACTGCTTTATTGACACATTCCAAAATTGGAGAGGCCCTCCTAATTTTTTGTAATTTCCAAATTGCTTTAACCCTAGCTTGAAGAAAGTGTTTGGAATATGTTTATTAATGAACATCAAACACTTTAAAGTATCAATTTCCAGTATAACAGTTTCAGAAGTTAAGTTATGGAACAAGCAAGGGAAAATAATAAAAACATTTCAAAATCTTGAAAAATTGGGGCGGGTGGGAACGTAAAACACATAATTCATTTTACTTGGCCTAATGCACCACGTCGAGTTCATTGATAATTAAAACTGAATCAATTGATAAACGCTATTCTTAAACTTCTTACCCATTCCTCTTATAAAGTTAATTAACATACTTACCCCTTGCTGGTTATCTTGCACAATATGCGTCGTTTCTGTCGGTCCCACAGAATCCATATTGTACTCAATTCAAGTAACGTTCCAACCACGTGCACCTGAAAAACAATAAGCAAAACAATATAGTATGCCAGGTACTCTTCAGTTTCCAATTCCTATACAGAGAAAAGATATACCAAACATGTGAGTTCCAATACAATAAGCGAAATGAACCTATGCAGTACTAAAATGTGACAAGCAGTTCAGTTACTAAGAACAATCAAAGGCAATGTGAACTGTTTTCATCTCCCCGGAGACGCGTCTCTGAACTCACACACAATTCTTTGTTGATCAAGCATTCAACTGTAAGTTTAAACCTGATTAATTATTGTAAATAAATCCAGAACTATACTTTGCACACAGATTTTTAAACACACAGCTCCCAAATATTGTCACCCTTGGTCCAATATTTCCTACATCTTTTCAAAGATCCTATATTTTTGAGTTTGTTGCCCAATTAAAGACCAAGCAGTTTGCTTATGTGGCCCAACTTTGATTAGAACATGGAAAAAAGAGATAAGATTAGAATACCTGGCTTTGTTTTTATTCAATCATTGAAAGACCACTCACTAACAGAAAGACTCCATAATTTTGACCTGTCACTGGAATACCCTCTATTTTTGGTTTACTCCTGTCACCAAAAGGCCCTTAAAGTTAATTATGTCACAGGTACTTGTAGGCATCAGTACTAGGCCTAATCAGTACATCTCAAACTTTGAGCCTAACTTGTACTATAAAAGACTACAGTAAAACCTAATAATATCGGAATCTGGTTTGATAAAATTCCTAAAGTAGTTTTTACCAATTTCTTTTATTCTTTACTGTTTTTAAAACCCTGATGATACAGACAAATTTTTGATATAATATGAAGCTTTATTTTTATCATTTCCGGTTGCGACTTACAGGGCAAAATTTTGAGTGGCGACCCGAAATTTCGACATACTTAACATGAAATTTTGCTATATGTATCACAAGATTTTGTATTACGTATAGCGAAACTTTGTGTTAGTATAAGTTGAAATTTTGCCCATCAGAAAATAGTTTTGCGTACTGCTAAGCACTAATAGGTAGGCCTACCCCTTTCCTTAGGTATAGCTTGAATTACAACCCTAAGCTAAAAAACATTTTATGATGATATAAACTTGTACCAATACAAGAAAGTTTCTCATGATATCGTGATAAACAAACAAATCATGCGTATCAAAACCTTGGAAATCATGTCCATGAGGATAAAATTAAGCAGAAAATAGGGTCCGCGGAACGCTTTTTAAAGCGAGGGGGCTCAGGTTTTTACTCTCTATTAGAGCGTGTATTTGATAAAAATACACTGACGCATCGGATGCAGAGTTGATTTGTGAAGAACAACAATGTAGCGTGTTTGAATACCTATCAATAACGAAAATCTTCAGAGAATTAAAATATAGAGAATAAAATTAAATGAAATGCTTTCAATTAAACAGATATCTATATTCATAAAAGTATTAGCAGAATGTGAAGCAAAATGCTACTTTTGAATATTTGTTGCTTTGCCATTTTAAACTTTTCCCAATCACCAGGCCTTGCACGTACTCAAATTACCGACGCGCAGTGAACATAGCGCCTTCTCCGTGAATGCTGTGCCGTGCATGACGCACTTATTTAAATATCAACTGTGGGCTCATCACAAATCAACAATGATATATATTGTCCATTGAAAAAATAGAGATTTGGAATCATTTAATCATTTAAAGTGAAAAAAGCCAAACAAATACTAGTACTTTATGAGTAAATTTTAACAATATAGAGAATATTGCAAGATGTGTACTGTCATTATTCTCCTGTAATTTAATAAGGCCAAAGAAAAAAAATAGTCTGTCTCAGCTTCCCGCGCCCATAGCTTTTAAAAATCCAAATTTAACGCATTCCTTTTTTTTTATAGGTTTTTGAGAGATTTTCAGTTTTTTCCATCTTAAAAAAAAATAGTGGCCGAAAAATGCAATAAAAAAAAATAAGGGGGTATTTCCACATCAGCGTAGCCCTTTTTTACAAAAAAAACAAAAAAAAAACCCCAATGCATAGCGCCTAGGGTTTTGACCTTAAGTAAGCTGAGACAGAGTTCTTTTTTTTTTGCTTAACAGCAGCGTGTTTTTTTATCAGTATAAAGCTGTTTACTGAAAGAAAGAAATATTATAAATCCTTGCAGGTGAAAAAGATAAATGTGACTCATGATAAGTGAATTCCATCAACAATTTTAAGATTTGTAGTGGTGCTTCTCTGCAATTAAATAAAAATCAGCATGATAGGAAACAGCATATGTTATCCTTATCCGCTCAGTTTGCGAAGCTATACAGAAGCATATAGACAATATCATCATTCATATTATATATTTTCCAAACCATTGTAATATACTATTCATATATTCTCCATAAATCCCATTAAGCAAACAAGCAAGCAACAAAAGACATTAATATCAACTTGCCTCTTAATGAAACTCGTCAAGACGATGACACTATTATTTATGCACACAGTGAAACATTAGCAGGTGAGAAACAAGCCGACCGGCCGGCCAACAAAATGAGACGTCCCTGATTGTCCACTGAGAATACAAACAAGAGGGTACTCCAAACACATATATCGTTCCTATCAATCCAACTCAAGTCGATTTCTTCTCCACGGCTTCCTCTCAATGGATTCCACGAGTCACAATGATGAGCTAGACATGATAGATAAAATCTTGCCAATGATATGCACAGCCCTTAAGTATGGTACAGAGAGGATGTAAGCAGGCACACAGCCAACCTCGTGCGAGTCAGCGGAGTAAAGCAGGTGGATTTTCTATACGAGATTGTATTGACACATAATAGTGAGAGTATTTTCATTCAATGATATAATAGCTTGAGTATAAACCAGTGTTGCTATTCAATTAAGCTTCACTCGGCTCAGCATTGCAAGGTGTGCTATGTGATGATGCTGACAGCAGGTTATTTACATTATACCATGGTGTACTACAGCCAGCCCTAGAGATTATAATTAGAAATCCTCTTTCCTGTGTATTGATTTGATCAATGTAGACAATACCGATCAATATTGACCCATATGTATCGAAATGAAAGTCCATCTGCAGTTATTTAGATTATTCAGTGTGCTTTAAGCCAATAACCTGTTATTGTATACATTCTATGATACATAATGACTAGATAAATAGTTAATAAAAGAATTTATGATACATAATGACTAGATAAATAGTTAAATAAAAAATAGATTAAGAAATTTATGGTGCATAACTATTTTTAAAAACATGCCATTAAATGAATAGTAATGAACACAAGTTGAGCAAACCTATCCTGTAATGTAGGAAATACAAAAAGATTTTTTTTTACATTTCAAAGTATATCTGATTTTAGAAAATATTTTAAGTGATTAAAACAGATAACACAAGGCAAGAAAGTGTTGAATCAATAAACCAAGAAATTGATCAAAACGCAAATTAACAAAATAAGTATATAAATAACAAAAAGAATTTATATGGTATGTAATAAGATAAAATATAATAAAATGAAAATGAAACGAAATGGAATGAAGCAGAAATGAACTAAGACAAATTTAATTAAAAAGTTTAATCACACAAATAAAAACAAGACAAAATGACTTAATTAAAACCACAAGTGACACAGTTCAACTAAATACAATAAATTTATTTTTTACTCTTTGGTACACGTTGATCTACCAAACAATTTTTTTCACTTTGCAAAAATTCCTGTCTGGGCTTTTATAGAATCAGCCAGGTTAAACCAATGTAATTCTGTAGGCTTTGAAAGTGTGTGTTCTTATCACTTTTTAGACCTCAAACTTTCCACATCAACTTGGGATATTTTGATAGCATAGGAAAGCTCTTATTTTACAGTTATAGATTAATAACTGCGAATTACTTGACGCGATTGAAATTGTACAAAAATAATGCACCACGTGCTGAAGTTGGAGTTGTCCGTACTCATGAGGCGCAGCCGAGTGAGTTGGACAACAACAACTTCAGCACAAGATGCATTATTTTTGTTCAATTTCGCAAGCACCAAGTAAAGAGCAGTTATTAATCTAATTCATACACGACAATGATTAGAATAAAATAATTATTTATTTAAAAATGTGTTTGCTATTTCAGTAAAACATAGAAAATACAACCATTCATCGTCCCATGTGAATCATAGTAATTTAGATTTACCTTTCTTTTAAAATGAAACTTGCCATACAAGCGCGAGCATGTTACGTGTACGCATACATGGAATTGTACAACGCACTACGCGATACGCAGCGTGCAACTAGACGAGATAAATGAATGCGTATAAGTTACCAACTGTCCAATTAGATTTATAATTTCAACACGTACTTAACGCAGAGTTTATGAATAATTTTTATCATAACCCCTGCAAATTTTAATGCAATATTTATTTTTCTTTAAAAAAACAACCATGGTGAAACTAGTTGTGACTTTCTGGAAAGCAAAGGTTATCACAAATTAAACTTCATAGTTCTCTATGGGTTGACACAAAATTTTACCTGAAAAATAAATTTGGCTCAAGTAAAACCAAACTCCAAAATCAAGTCAAATCTGGGCTCAAGTCAAATCAAACTTTAGACTTGCAATATGTAGGTAAAGAACCTTCATTTAAAAATGAAAAAGTACATGTTAAATTGTGACCAGATCAGATTACCTACACCTTTAAGTGCAAACTGTTTTTCAGACTCACCATATTCATTCTGATCTTTGTTTTCCTTACATAGTTAAGCATAAACACGCACAAAACATATGTTACACTCTCATGATCATGCAACAAACATTTTGCATAAACAAAACATGGAGGTATTATAGTATAATACCTCCATGGACAAAGTAAATGTAAACTATCATGCATGGTTTAGTTTCAACAATAAAGTGAAAACAAACACATTAACCTAAAAGTTCAAAACCAACATGCGCAGAGAAAATCTTATGATTCCACAACCATGCAACCCCGGGGGGTTCTCAACGGTTCTCAACAAAAAATTGGTAGGTATGTGAGATCCGCAATATCGAACATAGGGTTTTGCGGAACGGATTTTTGGTTAAAAAAAGGGTCTATGTAACTGCTTTTTTCCCCGAATTGAGGTCTCAGGAACTGCTTTTTTCCAAAAAATACACCTATTTGAGATGAAAATCGCTCAATATTAGCTTAAAACACATTTTTGAGTAATTTTGGAGTCTTCAGAACTGAAGTAATCTTGAAAAGAGCATCTTGGGGAGCAGAAGAGGAGGCTTGAAAAGGGGGTCTCGAGGGCGGCACATACCCATACCTTCTGTCAATACATTTTATATCACGTATGATCTAGTTTCCAATGGTTAGTTCAAAACAAACACATTAATCAAACATTTGTCAAAAAATACTGCAAGTTACAGCCTGCTAGCATAATTTATCTTTCGTATGAGACCAAAGGCACACAAATGTATTACTTGGAAGGCACATATTTAATAAACCAAAATATAAATATTTAAAACCAACACATTAATCAAACACGTTATCAAAAAATACTGCCAAGTTATAGCCTGCTATCTTTCGTATGAGACCAAAGACACACAAATGTATTACTTGGAAGGCACATATTTAATAAACCAAAGAAAGAAGAAAGAAAGACTTCTTTAGGCTAATCGCCAAAGATAACCCAAGAAAGACTCTAATGAAGTTTATTTCCATTGGGGTCCAAGATCTTTCTTTAATTAAATCAGTTTTGAATGCAGGAGGAAGACCGGATAACCTGGAGTAGAACCTGCAGAAGCTAGCATGGACTGAAAACCAAATGCACATACAGCACCGGGACCAGGAATCGAACCCAGGACTCAGTGGTGCAAAGCGAGGAAATTACCGCTGCGCTAACCCGCTTCCTCGAAAACCAAAATATAAATATATATTTGTCCAAATTTAAAGTGACATTGGACAAGCTCGGCATCATCCCCAAACTTTTTCCCAAGCATTTTGAAATTTTTGTATCATTTGAAGTATTAGCGGTAATAATGACAGCATGCAAAGTTTCATTGTCAAATTCAAACCCTATCAAAATATTTATATATTCGTTTATTTTTAATTGAGATGGCAATAAAAACTGCACTCTATAGTTGAATTTTTAAAATTTTCCTTTTTAGGAGATCTAATGCAAACTCCAATTTCATTTGATTTATCTGCAATCTATGATGTGGAGGGAAAGTGTTACAAACAAGTCTTTGGCTCTTTCTTGATATAGCATCAATACGTTTAGAGAATAACCTCATTCCAACAACAATATCAACAAACAAAATAAAATTTTCATTGCATCCACCAGTCCAGGTAAGCCTATTGTCAGATCTATTCATATTTACAAAACATTAAGATTTTGAAAACCAATTTGTAATCTATAGATTTGAACAAGCCTAATCAATATAGCTCTTGCAGAGCTCGCCAATATTAATTTCAAATAATTTCTGTCATTAAGGGTGGATGCCGAGCGCGAGATTGTTGGGAATGTGACTTGTCGAGCAAGAAGCGCGAGATTGATTTACCAAATCACAAACTTCATAGTAACAAAGTGGCGCTCATAAAGGTGGTGTCGAGCGCGTAGCGCGAGCTTGTTGGGGATGTGACTTGTCGAGCGCGAAGCCCGAGATTGATATTCCAAATCACAAACTTCATATCCACGAAGTGGTGCTTACCATGCTTAGTAAGAGTCTACCCTTTGAGTGGCGCTGTAATCATGGTAATATAGGCCTATACCAGGGTCACCATTAGTCACTGACTTTGGTACTACACGAGTCAATAAAAATAATGTGTATTTTATAAAAGAGCTCGGAATTTTTTTCAACAAACAACGATGGATTTTACACACTTTCAAAATACACAGTCTTGCATCTTTTGAAACAAAATTATATATACATGCATACAAGACATTGAACAATTCAGCAAAAATTGGCCGTGTACCAACTGGTTTAACGTATTTACAAAGATCATAGTGAATCAACAAAGCAAGCCGAAAATATAATGCTTATTGTTTTTGACTTAAGATTTACAAAATAGGAGAAGAGTTAATTTCCTACATGGCCTCTCATCTTGTTAAGTGCATATTATACTCTATAAACCTTGAAGTATGAAATAAACAACCAGACTCTGTTACGAGATCCATAGCACATCCCTTGTATTCTTCAACATTGTGAACTACAAGTTTTGTATTGTGTAAGAGACTAGTAATGATTGATTAGGATTGATAAGGACCAAATCACTGCGTATTAATATTTTTGTACATGAATCGGTCATGATTTTGGTATTATATTTGGCTAATTTTGTTGCTACCTTATGGACAAACCTTGATCATAACTGTATTTGAATATTCAGGAAGATTGGGTACTTTGTTTTGATTCAAAAAATACGGACTAATTTACTTCCACGTATGGTCATATTGGTTTATGCTTGTTAAAGGGACTAGCCTAGATTCCACTTAGAATTAAAAACTTATGGAAATGCTTTAAATATAAAGCTGAAAAGTGTAGTAAAATTCAAAAAAGTACAAAAATGTACAGAGAAATGGCTGAAATTGACAGCGAATTGATTTGCAATATATCTATATGTGATGGTGGTGTGACTATCCAGTGTTTTCTAAATCCTAAATGTGTACCTCAGTCTGGATTAACCAGATAAAAGATCAAATGAAGCTCTTGGAGATAAGTTAATACATATCAAAAAAGAAACAATTTAATCAAAAATTATTTTGTTTACCCATCACAGGTTTACCCATCACAGGTGTTTTAAGATTTGAAACTAGAAACACTTATTCAACCATTTTTTGTCGCCGGTGACAAAAAATACAGCTGGTAAATAATGTCATTTTTCTCCTCTGTTACACAAATTCAGCAGAAACTACTGGTAGGATATGTTAGTATAATCATGTACTATCGATACATGTGAAAAAAATATATAGTCAGAAAATCAGTGAACAGGATCTAGGCCAGTTCCTTTAATCGGCTGCTTGTTGCATACTTCAAGATTGACAGAGTATAGGTTTCATAAAGCATTTGGCATATGTTTTTTGAAAGGAATGTAAAATTTTTGCAAATGTTAAAAACAACATCTCGTCATGTGAGTGCAAGATAGTCGTATCTGCAATGGCTGCCCTAAGTTATATTTATTTTACACCTTGTCACAAGAAGGTGAATAATTCCTCAAAATGTTCAGTCTAATGTCAGTGGGTCTTGAAATGGTTCTTCAGGTGATGGTGTCACCTGAAGAACCATTTCAAGAACCACTGACCCCAAACTGGAGGTCATGCAGTGGCAGTGTGCAATCCAAATATATGATGTAAGGCAGCTATTGCAGATACGACTTTTTTGCACTCACATGACGAATTCTAATGATCTCCTCTAATTTAGATTGAGTATGAGCGTGCCATTAGGCCATAAAAAAAGTTGTTTGGTTGCTCTCCACCGACCGACCGACCCTATTTTTCAGCCCGACCCAAACTTTTTTTTATTGAATTTTTTTTTTCTAAAAAAATATGCAAAACTTACCGAAAACTACAAAAAAAATGTTATATTTTTTGCTTTTTTCAATATTCAACCCTCAAAATGTTTAGGATGTCCCAAATCACTACAAGAAGTATTTGATTGTTTTGATTTGGATGTCGCGGGGGAAGTTGTGAATGCTGGAGTGGCCGATCGACCTAGCAGTCCGTGGAAGAGTATTAAAAAAAAACTTAAAAAAACCCAAAAAACGACCGACCGACCCTCTCTGAAAAAAGCTGTGGAGGGCAACCAAAGAATTTTTTTTTTTGGCCTTAGGGGATTTGAATGCCACCCATAAAAATACAGATTTTCAAGAAAAGCGAACCTATCCATGTACCAAATTTGAGTTAAATTTATAAACAAAAATAGCAACCACACAAAATTGTCTAAGTTTTAGATAAAAACACTAAAATTTGTGCCATTTTAGAGCAAAATTCGAACTATTGACAGATTAGTGATGTTTTGTTTTTCAAAATGTTAAAAATTTGGGCAGGTAAATTTCTTATCAGGCGGGCAACTTTCAAAAGTCTTGCCTGACTGGCTACTATCAAAAAACAACAATGTCCTGCCCTATTTATAGGTGTATCATTAAAATTGAGTAATGCAGTTTAACTGTATATCACTTGGTTTGAGGATAAATTTATGTGCGGGACCTAGTATGCACGCTAACAACACACCATACGCAATTAGCTTGGCGCACAACGCTTTAAACATGGATAGAGCATATTTTTAGACCTAATTACTATAATATTTTATTATTATGATACATAATAATATTTATATAGCACACAACAAAGAACAGAGCGCTTTACAAAATGAAAATGTCCGCAATAAGGGTATGTAGTAAGTACGATTTTCAGGGATCTGAAAATTAATTGAACATTCATTTTATGTTTTTTATATTCATTATAAATAAACAAACTGGATTAGCTTAACAAACAAACAAACACACAAACTTGGCTTCTTTTAACCCTTTCAGATCCATTATAGAATGCCTGGGCGTTTCTAACAAATAAAGAAATAACCAACATTACACCCTGGTCACATAAGCTGCAAGAAGCCCACAACACCGGTATGACATCGGTATGACACCGGTGAATGATTGCGATGCCGCTGGTTATGTGACCATAACTGAAGACATCGTATACAAACCACAAGGTTTCAACTCTGAATTAAATTCTTGCGGCATGCTTCCGGCGTCTCTACGGCTCACGAACACCGGCCGGTGTCCGATCGGCATCTGCTGAATGGACGAAGTAAACACATCGTAACCTCGCGGCAAGGTTATGTGACCAGGGTATCCATGAAAGGGTCAGTTTGAATCTTGAACCCTCCCCCTCAAGTCCTCACCTTTTTACCAAAGCAAATTAAATTTAAGTTGTTAAGACTTCAAGACATCACATGGATGTACAATCCAAGCTCTTGTGTAGTTTGCCCCAATAATATTAGTTACCCACTGCTTGTTGATGTTCACGAAATACGGGCAAATATCTAGGGTCTGGTGGAATATGGCACCAGACCCTAGATATTTCCCGTATTTCGTAAGAACAAGCAGGGGGCAACGATTTTATCCTTTTAAGTGTACATGAATGAATTATGTAATCTCTTTGGTAAACTTAACATCAAAAACGAAATTTTCATCATAAAAACTTTATAAACAAAGCATGAAAAGCCCCAAGTCACAGCCATGCCACGCGCTTGGTTGTGTTTGCGCGTATTGATCTAGGCGTGTACGCTTGCGTCATGACCAATGCGTAAACGCTGCATTCAGTAATGCAGCAACTTAAACGACGCACGACACATTTTTAGTTCAATTGTTACAACCAATATAGTGTTTGAGTCCCGGAATATGGGATATATTCAAGGTTTGGCATATTTTTATTTCTGAAAATCATGAATACGGGTTTTGATTAAAATATGTTTGACCAATGAGATTACAGAATTTATGTACACTAAAGGATAATAAAAAATATCGACCTTGAGCTTCAACGTCTATGTAGCGTCGACCCTTGAGGAGGGTTGTTCAAAGTTCAAACTGACCCTTGCATAAAAATATATTCAAAATGAAACAACCTATAGCATCAACTTCTGCATCGTTTAAAAGCTAATAATGTCCTCTACAAACTCAAGAAGAGGTTTGGCATAACATGAATACCATGGTAACTGTGATGACAGATCGAGAAAGTAAAACTTCAAAAATGGAAACTGAAAACTAAATCGGATCCAAAAGGGTTACCCATCACATAAAAGTAAAATGGAGCTAAAAACAAAGTAAGCCTAATTGATGTGGTGATAATACACAACAATAAAACAATATAAAGGCCTAACAATAATTAGTATATATATATGGGCCTAAAGCAAATACAACAGTACAAAAAAGAAACAGAATTTACTAACAATGACCATACAAAACTTTAGTTGAAAGAAAAGCTTCATCTTTACGCTATTTATTACTTTTGCTAAAGTGTCACATATTGTGGACCAAAATGACATTTAAATCAATGACTTGCTTATTTATCTGAAATTTAAAAAGAAAAAGAAAAGGAGAACTTCCTTACCTCGTATTTATATTGGTTGTGATTGGGTGTTTGGTACGAAGACTTGTAGGATACAACAGTGTTTTAATCCTGGTATAGAAAACAAAAAAGCACAAAGTTGAAAGAACTGAGGTTCGCAAATGCACAGTTTATTTTCAATATAGTAAACAAATCATAAATCTAGCACATAAATTAAAATCATGAAGGATGAACCAAAGCAACCATTACATGTCCTATACAAAAGAGTTACACAAAATTCTGTAAAGAAACATATAACACAAGACAGTGCACAAATACAAAAAAAAACACTAGATCTTAAGGAGATTTCAGAGGAAAATAAATCTTCTTACAATACGCCGGGGTAGTAGTGATGTCACATTTATGATAATTAGCCCAGCACAGGCGATCTGGTCCCAAACAAATGATAATGTTCACTGATCATACGTATTAACAGATAGGCGTACGTAAACATACAAATCAGACTGATTTTTCTCGGTTGGAAAACGGAAATAATGACAGGGGTCCCGTCCTGGCTTGTGATCACAACCTTCCGCATAACAGGTATCAATTAGGAGTTTTTTCCCCATAGACTTTACGTGTGGTAAAACTGACCACCCGTTTGTTTGGGACCAAAACGCACGTGTTGGGTGATTTACATAAATTACATACCTGCCAACATTGTGAAACCTAAAATCGGGACAAAAAGACGCGCGTGGCGTTCGTCGGAGGTCTCGGGGCGGGGGCCCTAGCTGGGGTTCAAGGGGGCGGTTTGAAGTTGTAGAGATTTCAACAAATTAAAAGCCAAGGAAACATTATTTTCATACTTTCAACTGATGTATTAAAGGTTGAATGAAAAAACCCATAGCCATGTATAGTAATGAAAGTGAGCATGTGCATACTTCCTGGAGTTTATTATTGCAACTCAAGTAGATGAGGGCCATGGCAGCCTGGTTCAAGGGCCCCTTAAGGGCACTGATGGGACCCTGGTGGGGGTTGAGGGGTAAAGCCCCATCCAATAGTAAGAGGGCTTCTGCACATCCAACACCACAGAAGAGACCATTTTAATAGGTAAACTAACAGAAAAAGGTTGTACTCAGGGGTATAAGTGTGTCCAAAAATAAACAAAGTGTTTGACATTATGACCCCCTGTAAGGGCCCAAGTCCTGCTCATGGGGACCAGCTGAGGTGTACTCTACTCCTGAAGGTCCCTTTTAAAAGTTGATGTGGTTGTAAAAGGAGCAAAAAAAATAACTTGAATTTTTGATTAAAATGAAAAACTTGCTCCGTTTATGAGATAAATGGCGTTTTGTATCCAATATTACTATACATTTGAATTGGAATGTACATTTTAAAATTGACCTACTGACCCTACGGTAAGACACAGTTGGCCGATTTCATTATATATGATGGGTTATGAAATTATAATAATTTAATCAATTTTAGCATTCTTACTATTTTTTTGAGGGGGTATCATCCACCCCCTCCTCATTTACCTATATTATCCAACTCACCCCATATTTCTCTTGGTGCAAGTGCATTGACTCCATCCCTTTACAGTGGCATTACAGTCGCCAGTTGGTGCACCCAAATTAATAGGGAACATGTCACCTGACCCGTTTTTGATTCTAAGGTGTCATTGAAGATTGTTTAAAAAGTGTTGAGTGTGTTGAAGTCAATGTAAGAAGCTGGGAACCACCAATAAAATAGAAGAAGAATGGTGGCGACTTTTGTAAGATTTTGGCTCAAATTTGTGTTCCAAGAGCACAAATATTTATTAACTACATGTCCCCTTGCGACTTTCCTTGTGTTTATTAACAGCTTTTTTGAGATTCTGGCCCAAATATATGCCACAAGACCATAAATATTGGCGACTTTTCCTTGTATTATTATTTTTTTCAATATCTCAAAATCGGGACGTCCCGATTTTGGGCCATTTTGAGAGTTGTAAATCGGGACGATCCCGACAAAATCAGGACAGTTGGCAGGTATGAAATTATGACATCACTACTTCCCCGGCATATAATGTCCATCTAATTAAGTATATGAGGTGTGTATCATAAATGAAGGGATTTTAAAAATGTCAAATCACAGAAGACATTTGATTTGTTAAATCCTAGAGCTCAAGTCAAAACCCTTCTACATAACTCACAGGGTATGTTACCACACACTCAAGTCAAAGGAATTACATGAAACAATTTTGCACAATTGTTAGCTCAAAGATCTCAGAAAAGACACCAATGTCTAAGGAATATTTCATGGTACATTTCCACAGGTCGTATATCAGATTTATTCTGGGGGTAAAGGATTTTAAAAAATAGTGGACCTTTAGGAAATAACATGTTTGTGTTCAGTTAAGTCAACTCTAAGCTTAAAAGGTAACCCATGTGTAATTGTTGTATGATCTCTAACTATTAAATACACAAAATATATCAATTTAATGCTGGTTTAATTAAATCTGCAAAAGTTTAAAATAAAATTGACCAGGGTTTATATTACAGTTTGCCTCTGGTCAACATTTAGAAATCTACCTCGGAATTGTGTGAATTTTCTGTGAATAACATAACTTTGAGCAAAATATCCCTCTATTCTATTTGGTAACATCCAATTGATTCAAGACATAACAATATTTTCCAACAGAGGGAGACATTCAGGGAAGTGAAATTCCACTAAGGTTTCTGTCGAGAATGATTTTTCATGCCGAAATGTCTCATAATTTCTTGTCGACGTCGACATATGGGTGGACAAGTGAGAATGTTGACAATTTTTGAGTGGATAACTTGTGATCAAGCCTCCCGTCTGAGAGGCAAAAGGCTAAAGCTTAAGTCGTGATTAGATTTGGATTTGTCATATATACATAATTCTATTATTATTAAACAGATTAAGAGTTTAAAATATTTGTTTGCAACATTCATTTACTCTGAAGATTGCATGTGTCATTGAAATCAGCGTCATTTTCAATTTCAGCAAATCGCATCCACCTGCCACTGTGAAAACCAAACATAAGGCCGAAACAAATAAATTGTTTGTTTGCCCTCCAGTGGAAAAATTAAAATTTTGGGTCGGTTGGTCGGTAGATCTTTTTTTTTTTTACTCTTCACATATATTTTAAAGAATGATGTCATTCCATGGATTTTATCGTGAATACCAAGCAATGCAGGGCTTAATCAAAGATTGTGGGTCATTTTTTAGAGGAAATATGCATTTTATACCACTAAATGTAACTTTATCCTGCTAAATTTTACGTTTTTCATAGAAAATATTGAGTTTTCATATTTTATATGTTTGAAGAAAAAAAAAAACCCTAAAATACCCGACCCAAATTTTTGGCATTTTAGGGTCGGTCGCCGAGGGCAAACAAACATATTTGTTAGGCCTAACAATTGTATCAGATTTGAAATAAGTCTAGTACTCTGACTAACCTTGTTAACTTTGCAACCCGCATCCCTAATCATCAACAGGCATCTTATCCTTGGGATTTTTGTCAAACAAAGCTTTTTGAACCTGCAACAAACAAATAACAATAAATCTTAACTTCTGGCTGGCTGCTCTACAACATTATAAGTTTGTGCTGATCAAGTTTTGGTTTGCTCTTTCCAGGTGAAACCAGGTTTTTAAACACTTGGTACAATTATTGTTTATGTTGGAGTTAGAGAATATATACTACTTAGGCCAAAAAAAGAAAAAAGAACTCTGTCTTAGGTTTCTTAGGGCCAAAACCCTAAGTTCTACGCCTTTTTTTTTTTAGTCAAAAAGGCTATGCGCACACGGAAATATTTTTTTTATTACGTTTTTAGGTCACTATTTTTTTTAATTTACCTTTTTTTTCTCTCGATGTAAGTAAAAAATAAAAAAGCAAAAAAATCTCCTGAAACTTAAAAAAAAAAAAGAAATGCGGTAAAATTCGGACTTTTAACCTAATGCGCGCGGGAAGTTGAGACAGAGTTCTTTTTTTCTTTGGCCTTACATGTTTGAACCAAATGCTTGTGATAGCTCCGCCAATGTTAAGTTGAAAGATTTTGAAGTCATTGCTCACTTGTGCTGCAAGTTAAAACTTTTGAGTAACATTCATGCTCAAATTAGTCCCACTGAGTTTATCGAACGGGCCAAACTAGGAACTTATCATTATATGTGATGACTCACCCACAACGGGGGGACTTTGCAAAAGATATAAATTTTTATTTTATCATTTCATCTGTTACAGTGTTTCCTAAGCTTTAAAATGACACCTTACTTGTTGAAATTGATCAAAGCAATAAAAGTTTGCAACAGAAACTCTGCTGGAAAATCTTTTTATTTTCTTCATCGTTTGCTGCCTATTTTCACCAGTTTGTTGAAGTGTCCTGTCGCAAAGTTCCCCTTTTCAGGGAGAGCCATCACATATTAGGAACCAAAAAACACTAGGTCCTTTTAAGAAAATGTGGTTTTGACTATGTTATTTATTGTTTTATTTATTTATTTATTTATTGTTTTATTTATTTATTTATTTATTGTTTTGAGTCAAATTTGTACATGAAAAAAACCCCACTATCGTTCAAAACATGCTTGGCTAAATACGGAACCTTCCGAATTTTCAGGCAAGATCCTATGCTTTGACTTCCATCAGCAAGAAAGAGTATTGTAACCCTCCAAGGAAGTTTGTATATTTATAAAAGACACATAGTGGATCTGGATGGTGTAAAGCTTCTTAAAAGTGATCCAAGAATCTTGAAATGGGTGATAGTAATAAAGTTAACTTCAGAAGTTTTACAAGTTCTCAGGGCTAGACTCACCAGGTATACACTGTGCGCAGCGCCAAGAAGGAGCATTCGAACACAAGGGGACCAATGGAATTATGTGATTTCCGAACCATGGAGCAATTAGAGTAAAGTTTCTTGCCCAAGGAAACATATCTGAGATATTATATATTTAAACTATAATAGTCCAAAGTTTGTTGATAAAAGCAGGAAAGTTGAGAATTTCTATTCTCAACTTTCTTGATAAAAGACAAAGGATCAAACTGAAAATGATGATATGTTTTTAAAACATGGGTTATGAACAATGATTTTAACAAACATATATTGATGTTTTGACTTACCTATATTAGATTTTTTTTATTCTGGCTGGTCACACACTTCAAATCAGTTGTACCGTATCACCCTTTGCACAAGACGCATCACATGTGTAGCCGACAGCAGACATTCAGGAGTTTGTGAGTTCAGAAAGAATCTGATCAGCAATAGCACGTTCATATTTTGACATGAAGTGTCGCATGCCGTCTACTATGTACAAATTAACGCAATTTATGATAAGTGTTTTCAATGCGATTCTGGAATTCCTTGGGATTCCCTAGTTTGTTTTCACCGGAATGAGGATATGCGAGGTCCGCTCTCATTAACTTACCATCTCATTGGAAACAGAATTTGAAAGGTGTTTTCTAGGACTAAAATCAGGAAAATTTTGCATTCAAATCCAAATCCATTAATGGTTTGCACCAATAACAGGCCCCTGACACTTTATCCCCATATATTTTATAGCTCATTTGATTACTATTCCTCCATAGTCCCTGGTTAACGTTTCTTCGCAGATCACATGATCAGTTACTCAGGGGGCATTTGTAGTCTTTTTAGACCTACTTCAATAGTTGTGCCAAAAGTGATTTTTCACTTTTATCAGTTACTTTGTACCATAAGTTGTCCATTACAACTTGTTGGCAAAATTGTAGAGTCATTTTTCGTCAAATGAGGGCGCTTTTCAAAACTGCCTCCAAAATTGACTAAAATGCATTAAATTTCAGTAGAAATGATTTCAGAAATGGCGATTCAGAGAACAATAGGAGCAATTCTTCCCAAATAAGGGTGTTAGCATGTTTCAAATCTAATATGAAGCCTGTACTAAGATCCAAAATGGCCGCCAAAATATGTTTTTATGTGCAAAAATGGGTAAGGAACTTTTCAAAACAGTATCAAAAGCACCATATATTCAGAATAATCAATGGAAAATGGCTTTGCATGTAATAATAACAGCATTACTTCCCAAATAAGGTTGTCAGCATGTTGCATATCCAATATAGTACCTGTTATAAGATCCAAAATGGCCGCCAAAATCTGTTTTTATGTGCAAAAATGGGTTAGAAACTTTTCAAAACAGTATCAAAAACACCATATGTTCAGAATAATCGATGGAAAATGGCTTTGCAAGTAATAATAACAGCATTTCTTCCCAAATAAGGTTGTCAGCATGTTTCATATTCAATATGGAGCCTGTAATAAGATCCAAAATGGC
>JXSR01S013105.1:28142-47490 GCA_000969725.1 Ophiothrix spiculata
TCCAAAATGACTGCCAAAGTACAATTTTATACACGAATATAGACACAAGCGACTTTGAAACATTATAAATTTTGGATTTGAAACGTGCTAACAACTTATTTGGGTAGATGTGCTCCAATGGTTACCCTCAAATCATTTTCCAATGAACATTCAGTATTTCTGATGCTGTTTCAAAGTCACCTAAACTCATTTTTTTGCATATTTTATTTTGAACCTCAGTACTGGTGCTCAGTGCTAACTCCCTGATTTGAGAAGAAATGATCTTATTGTTACCCTTTAACTTGAAGCCATTTTCATTCGATTATTTCCAATATTGGTGTTTTAATACCATTTCAAATTCACATTAACTCATTTTCGTACCTTAAATCGTATTTTGGCAGCCATTTTGGATCTCAGACAAGCTGCATATTGGAGTTGAAACATCCTAACACTCTTTTCAGGGATGAAATGTTCATCTGGTTACCCTCAAAGCCATTTTTCATTGATTATTTTGAACATCTGGTGTTTTTGATAACATTTCAAAGTCACATCAAACGATTTTTGTGCATAAAATTGTATTTTGGCGGCCATTTTGGGTCTCATTAAGGCTCTATATTGAATATGATACAAGCTAAGAATACAATTAGGAGGTAAATTATATAGTTGTAATGTTATTTCCTTTTGAGTATTTAAAATTGATTCTTCTTAGTAACATTTATGGTATGTTACAATTAAATATATTAAAAACACATAAATTGATGTATATTTTAATCAGTGGTGGTAGGACGATCCCTTTAATTGCCTGTTTACCGGACTGTTTACTCAGATTTGATGCGTAGTCATCCGTGGTATCGCCCGTATTATTTCAATGCGTAAATGAAAAGAAAAGTAGTTCTTTATAATAATTACAATATCTTTTTAGTTTTCTGGGGTTGAAGTCCCAACCCCAACAGTTTTGAAATCTGCTCATGTTTATACACTAAGTAAGGGCATAAAATGAAATTTTTGAGCGTTAGTTAAAATTCAAGTTTTTTGAATGGGAGTTTCAAAATCTGCTGACGTCATGTCCTACCCCCCCCCCTGATTTTAATCAACTTTTAAGATAAAAAGCGCCCTCTATGTGTGTGGACAGGTGTATTTTTAAGCCGTACTTTTTTGGAATTGGTCTTACAAGCCACCTGCTGGTATATTTAATAGATATAATTCAATTACTTTCTTATAAACCAATGACTGATAATATTTTTATTGAAAATTGATGCATTTTAGTCAATTTTGGAGGCCATTTTGAAAAGCGCCCTCATTTGACAAAAAACGACTCTACAATTTTGCCAACAAGTTGTAATGGACAGCTTATGGTACAAAGTAACTGATAAAAGTGAAAAATCACTTTTGGCACAACTATTGAAGTAGATTACAAATGCCCCCTGAGTAAGTGGCTCTAATTAACAAGGACACACAAAGAATAATCCTGCTCAAATATTGATAAATCCTGACGCACCAAAAGAAATTGTCCTTGATGTGTGTTACGCTTAATCAGGTACAACATGTGCAGCATTCTTCGTGTGTCCTCGTTTTTGTCCACATATTACGTTGCAGCATTCTTCGTGTGTCCTCGTTTTTGTCCACATATTACGTTACACAAAGTGGAACGTAGGCTAATTGGGGCCATGTTTTGAACTCAAGTGTCACCTCTGTTACTCTGGTACTAGTTTCTCTCAGAGTTGTTTTTCTTCGTTTGCGGCTTTTTCTTTCCGACGCTTGTTGTTAAGGCCTTCTGCGTACTGATGCACTTATTTACGCACGTATTTGCAGAGCGTGATTTGTTGATTTCGATTGTTTACGCTCATGCTGTTGGCGCGTGCGTTAAGAGTGGCGTACATGACCCGATTTGAAAGGAAAAACAACTTTGAGAGATAGTATAATAATTTGGTCCCCGTATATAATCCCCCTCAAGGACATATCTAGATTTATGCATTTTTAAAACCATGCAGAAGGAGATTTAGTCAGGTCACTTCAGTTAGCTTTGTTTTTGATTCCTGATTGAAAGTGCTCTTACATTCAGTAGGGTAGCACCGGGACTTTGCGCTATTTTAAATGGCAAAAATCGCGATCAGATTTTTAAAAAGTGCGAAAATGCATCGCTGCACCATCGCTACACCATCGCAGCGATGCTCTGCAATGGAATCGCTTGACTATGAATGCACCATTACATCCAAAGGCTATAGCTGGCAATAATGAATTTACAAATAATTTTTTGTTAATTTATAGGTGACTTTACATTTTAAAAATTAAAAAGTTTAAAACCCCAGTTCTTACAGTTGGGCTTTGATGCATGGAAAATTATATTGATTCATATATCTTCAACATATCCGTAGAAATGCATCACAAGTTCCCAGTAAAATATGTTTTTATAATGACAAGGGCCTTCACACAATTTTCTGCTGTACATTATATAACACTTATCTAATCATGACTCAATATCTTTGCATCATCATCATGACTCAAAGTGTGGGGCTAACCAATGAAGGTGGGAGGGGGTAATTTATGAGATAAAATGTTTTCTTTGATCTCATTTCTCCATCTCTTATCCATCACGCTAAATATTTTTGAAGTTAATCATTCTTTCCAGACAATAAACACCACATAGATCTTTCCTTTCATTTGTTATTTTTATTATGTTTCTCTGTATTTCACATTTGATGGAATTAGGTCCTGGTTATTCTGCTGTTTTGTTTTGTGGGATATTTCAGAAATTTGGAAAAGTGTTTATCAAGATTCAACAAATAGACCTCAGGTTTACACGATAAAACATAAAATATGTCCCGACGAATGTGGCCAAAGTTTACCCCATTTGTACTCCTGTGACCTTGAATGACCCCTGATGACCTTGAAGTGACCTCAAAAATATGACATCAACAATCGACCCTGCCAAGTTTCATGTCCGTACACCAAAGTTTACTCCATTTGACTTCCTTTGAAATTTAATGACCCCTGATGACCCCAAATGACATTTGATCCATTAACCAATACAAACTCGGTCTTTGGATGGTCAAAGGGCACCCACCCACTAAGTTTCAGGAACGTGAGACCCTCAGTCCCTGAGAAAATGTAGGTTAATATGTGGGTTAACATTTTCATCATGGACACAGGGACGGAGCTCATTTTATAGTCCCCATCCTGAACTCGTTCGGCGGGGACAATAAATTGAAGGGTATATAGACAAATTGGTATCTGTGGTTTTCAACCTTATCACATCTTTAGTATTTTGCTGTATCAACTTATAGTTATATTGGTATGCTTGAAGACTGATATGGACCATATGTGACCTGCTTCCATGAAACCCAGACAAAGTTGGGAAAATCATTTTTCTGATTTGTCCATATTGAAAATGCTGAAATTAAAAGCTTTAAAATGATGTATCACTTGTCAACATTGCTCAACCTTTGGCCCATGAAAAATCAATATTTCCCTTGAAAATGTCTTTGTTTTATTTTAATTTTGGGCAAGTATATCGGGCTGTAACTCCATAAGTGCTCTGGCGACTTTGTCCAGGTTGCGTGGGAGCAGGTCACATATTGCTTTTAGAGTATCCTGCACAAATTCTGTTCATTTGCTTTGCCTCAAACACCTCTAAAATAATATTCTACAGTATCTTGTCACATTTCAGATGATATCAACTTAAAAGTTTTGATGAGTCGACTTGATTGGCACCCCCTTGATTGGCATTGCCCTCCTCGACTGACCCTAAAATGCCAAAAATTTGGGTCGGGTATTTTATTTATTTTTTCCCCTTCAAAAATGTAAAATTTAGCAGTATAAAGTCACATTTAGTAGTATAAAATGCATTTTTACTCTAAGTAATGACCCACAATCTTTGATTAACCCTAACGCCACCGAACCTCACAAAATCCCATTCCACAAAATCAAGAAAATCGCGGAAGTCCAAATACGTCATAGACCGGAGTTAGCTATGATCATAGAATCGCTGCCATGGCAGCGCCTGCTCAGTGGCTTGACATAGTGATAATCGGACTGGGAAGCGAGAGGTCCCGGGCTCGAATCAAGGTGAAAACCTGTGATTTTTTACTTACAAATTTCCGAGGAGATAGTTTTTAAACGAAGAGGTGCTTAAAAGTGTTAGGGTTAAGCCCTGCATTACTTGGTATTCACCATAAAATCCAGGGAATGATATCATTCCTCAAAATATATGTTTAGAGTAAAAAAAAAAAAGATCAACCGACCGACCGAAAATTTCAATTTTTCCACTGGAGGGCAAACAAACAATTTATTTTTTAGGCCCTATGGGACTTCCCTCATGTGAACTGCAATCTAATTAACACCAAATCTGTTTTGCTCATTTATTACAGCAAACCTACTGTTGCAAAAAGGCCACACATATGAACAATAAATAGGTTCTGAATCAGAATGCCTTCCACAGGACAGTCGAAGTTTTGTGTCAAACTTTGTTGCATTCATCTTAGAAACTGCATATCGTCATGTGAGTGCAAGAAAGTCGTATCTGCAATAGCTGCCATTTGTCATAAATTTGGATTGCACACTTTATAATCTCCAGTCTTGGGTCAAGAACCACTGACATAAGACAGGGAAATTTTGAGGGATTTTCACTTTCTTGTGACAAGGCATAAAATAAAATTACTTAGGGCAGCCATTGCAGATACGACTTTCTTGCACTCACATGATGATATAAAGTAAGCTTGCTAAAATGGATAACTAGAATACTTTGATGTAAGCATTGCAACAAATGCATGTGTGTTGTGGCCTTGGCCTAAGTCTCTTTCCTTTTTAAACCTTTAGTAAAATATGACAGAGTCTTGAACAATGGAAAAAACATTTGGATTGCTTATCCTTTGCAATGAAGGTCTTGGTGGTTTGCTGGGCATAGAAAAACAACAGCATGATGAATTATATCAATTTTTTTCCAGAGAGGTTTTGACCCTGACTCACTAAAGTTTTGTTGTCTTGTTAGCAAATAAGACTGATCCAAACCAGTAAAAGCTTGATATATTTAACATACTGAAGGAAATATCATTCTGATTGATTGAACCATAACATAAAAATATAGATTTTCATGTATCATAAAACAATACACGTCATTACTTCAGTTATATAGATCATAAGTATTTTGCACCAGGACAGAAATCACATCACCAATTTTGTAACACAAATCCTGTTAACTGCCTAGTCTCCAGCACAGCTAATTCAACAGTGTCCAATGACCTCTGCCAACACTCTAGTCTCCGGCATAGATTATAAGATGCTCACCTATTCACCTGATGTAGGACTAGACCTGTCTCATATCTGAATTCTGCCAACCACCTAGTCTCTAGCGAAACCAGTAATGGGTGATCCTGTTAAATAAACAATAACAAAAAAGAAAATAAATTGTCACTTCATTTAGACACATCTAAACATAAAAAAAAAACTTACATTATTTTATTTCCTGAGACAAATAAATATCTATGTAATGTTTCTGTTAATTTAAGGATGTATGTCATGCGTTTTTTAATTAACCGCCTCAGCCTGTTCTTTGCAATTTTCTTTAAAATAATTATGATTTTAGACAAATAGCTGTCATGGAATTCATGGTGTTTCTTTACCCATGAATCAAATCCATATCTGTTGTTTTATGTATAGCAACCAATTAACCAATCCTCCAAAAAATTATGTAAAACTATACAAAACATGACATGTATGACACACTGCTTATTGCAAAACATCAGCGACCTGGTAAAGAGACTACTACCAAGTTTCCCAGGAAAAGCAGTGGATCAAGTCACTTGTGATCAAGCCATCAGCTACGATGGAGAAAGCTAAAGTCGTGAGTATAAATTTCTGAATTTGTCACACAAAATCATCTATACATAAAAAAAAAAACATGTCTAGCACAAGACACGTCCTGGATTTGCACCAAGAACCCCGGCCGGTCCTTGAGCATGCAATGCATAATTTTTCCTTCCTTCTTTCCCTTTCCTATTCAAGCTATTTCCTAAACCCACCATGAAATACTAACTTACTTAACCATCTCAAACATCTTAAACATTCAAGCTTGAAAAAGAGATAAATAGCCCAAGAGTCTTTTACAGTCATTACTACGATTCAGCAAGCAGTAAAACAGTACAACCAGAATAGCAATCTTGAGTAGAAAACAACCTATTTTTTCCTAAGACATCCCTTGATAAACTGATACAAATTTGACATTGGCTCATTACTCTGAAATAGTTAAAAGTTCAGATTCACCATAAAAACAGCTAAGATTTACCATGACAATGATTAATAACCATTGTCACTGTTAAATCAACTGAATTTGCCTGTCCAAAACACTGATATCAAAAATATGAAGATTTTTTTATGGATATAGTGAATTCAATCTCAACTTACCACCATAATTTGCACCGTTGTACTGAGTTGTTCATGGCACCTGTGTACACAACTCATCATGGTCTTGGTTTGTAATAATCTTGTTATCACTGTAAAGATTTTCTCTAAATCATCCAAGCTGTCAACACCTAATACAAAATAAATGGATAGATAATAATAATAACTTGAATACAAAAACTCAAAATCGTTATTTTCATTTTACTTGTAGGAGCCATTTCATATATGTGTCCCGTCATATCTGAAGGTACCTTAAGGTCGGCATAGTAAATTACAAGATATGGGCCATTGAAGCTGAGCATAGTCAAAAATCACGTACAAGGTCGAATTTCTAATTTTAGGGTCGGTCGCGGTCCATTCCCTGACTGCCTAAAAACAAATGTTTGAAAAACCGAGATAAAAATCCTTCCTCCACTCAAGTTTTACCCGTACAGAAACTTTAAACTTGATTTTCTCAGAACTATCGGTTTCTGAATCAGCCTGATGCATTTTGCCAATTTGGATGAACTTTGCAACCGAACTTCCAAAAACCAAAAGTAAGGTGTCATTTTAAAGCTTAAAATCTCAGTTTTCAGATGAAACCAAAAAAATCAATTTTCATTTTGGGACCCTTAAAGGTACAATTTATGATTTTGATGTGACAAAAACCTCACCTCTTTTCTAGCTAAATAAAAAGAATAGTACACTATAAATATATGCTGAAGCTTTCACTTGATTCCGACCATTTGGTTCAAAGTTACAAGCTTATCAGTATTTTGAAAATCACCATAGACTACTGTATTATAATTACTGTCGGGGCCCCGACAATAATTAGAAAATGACACATTTTCTCACTTTTCTCAAAAGTGCAAGCATTCTTTCTATTCTTCATGGGCTATTTTTCACTTCAGCATTTTATTGAAAAAAAATATACTCACCTGGCACAACTCTGCAAAATTCCTGGCACAACTGCTCCCAAAGCCGTTGTTGCTGCAACATGACCTTCACAGCTGCATCCCAAAGAGTACTCTTCCAGCTCCGTTCCTCACTGTCCATTCCCTGACTGCCTATGGTATGGGTTAGTACAGCTAGGCTTAGAGTTGTTAGTTTGTTGGTTAAACCTTCTCTCCAGTGATTGGGTTGTGAACCCAGAGCACTGCTTATGTGTAGAATGGCAAATGCTGTTGTGTATGGAATGGATTGGTAGCATGTCTATTTGCAAACAAAACCATAAGTACTTGATTTCAAAACATATGTGAGGTATGTGAGTTCATAATGTATACAGATAAAAGTGAGTAACTATGCAACAGGATAGAAAATCCAAAAGTGGGCAGATAAAAAAGTTATGCTTTTTCAACGAAATTATTTGCAAATACGGACTGGACTTCCATCAATATGCTGATGATACACAAATCTTTGACTCATTTAATCCTAAGGACCCCGGTGCCCGTGTTGCCAGTCTTCATATGCTTGAATCCTGTATCTCAAAGACTAGATGAGTGCCAATAAGTTGAAACTAAATGGCAACAAAACTAAATTTATGATCATTGGTACATCGCAAGGTCTTAGTAAACTTCCCCAAATGGATCTGAGAGTGGCTGACGGTGTCATACCTATCAGAGAACGCATAAATTTCAAACTCTGCCTCTATGTCTACAAATGTCTTCATGATACTGCTCCATCCTACTTAACTGAATTAATCTCATACAAAAAGCAATCATCTGGACCTGTTACAAGATCATCGAAAGATACCACACTTTTGAACGCATTCGTCTGTAAAACTTGTAGTGGTGACAAATAGTTCCGTGCTGCGGGTCCTGTATTATGGAAATGCCTTCCACACAATATCACGGAGGCTTCCTCTGTGACAATTTTCAAGAAACTTCTGAAAGCTTATTATTATCCTTATTGGTTTTTTGCTTTGTTCATTCTCTGTTGTTTTTGTACTTTGATCTCAATGGAAAAGCGCGTAACAAATCCCAATATGTATGTATATACCCAGTCTGAGGTAAACAAAGTCTTTGATTTTGTTACCTAAGCAATTTAGTGGAATAAAAACACCTCATGTATAGTAATAAATTCCAGTATCCTCTAATAAGTAAATATTATGACACTCTTTGGAAAAATGGAAATCTCTGGTTGCAAGCATGTATTCCCTATTTTGAAGGTAATAATTGTACATATAAATATCCCTAACTGGAACTTTTTACAAATGCACACCCAAATATGAAACACATACTTATTGTCGTGTTGCATTTTAATAGACCACTTTTGCATTTTCACACTGAAAGTACCGTACTATATACCTAAGGGTACTTATTTGCGATCGATCATATCACTCCATTGTGCGTACAACGTCACCTGCGCATAACCTATAGTACAGTCACGAATGTATAGGTTCGTTCAGTATTCGTGCTCGCTTCGGGTGTGGGAGGTCACAGGTTTGAGTCCCGGCTAGGTCGTATGAAAAGTTTCGGAATTTATTAAGCACTGGTATGTTTCATGAATATTACAGAAGAGTTAAGTGGTTGGGTTACGTTCGGCCCGTTACAATTTGGTAGCAGCGGTGGTCCCTAGGGTTCTTAACACCTAGGCAGACCCCTAATTAGATTGAGTGCCGAGATGGGAGTTTTTGATGTTGTAATTAAGGTAGAAGGGGAGGGATTGAAAGGTTTTTTTTAACAAAAATGAGAGAAACTTAAGTCTTTTGGTAAGTAATGGGTATATCACAATACATTGAAAAATAATACCAATTTCAAATTTCATGCATATTAATTACCTAATTTGCATATTTAATTAACGCAAATCACACAAACTTTTAAAAAAATGTAACTCTGCAATGGAACATCACAGAAACTTGGTTGAGGTGTCAAACGAAAGCTCTTGAAAAGATCTATCTATTGGTCTACTTTGGCAACCATCTCAGCTCTAGAGGGGGTGTAATGTACAAAAATGTAATAAAAATGTAATCTGTTCCACCTGAATTTTTGGATATCTGGCCATGGATAGAAAAGTACAACCTATTTTGTATTCAAAGTCGACCAAAAGATAGCTCTTGGTATAAAGCTTATTTTTTCTGCAAAGTTTCAGCTCTCTAAGGGGTGTACTTTTCCCTGTACATTTTTTTAAAGATCGCCAATTTGTGAAAAATGAAATGCGAGAAAAATGCGTTTTAGGATAAATGGTCATTTTTTCAGTAAAAAACCACTGAATATCATAATTTACATGTTCAAAATTAGTCTTAGTGAGGAATATTAAGCATAATTTAGATAACAACATCAATTTAATGTGGATGGCTCACCATTGATTCTAATAATTTTGAATAACGTCCAAAAATGGGCAACATTGTTTGGTAAAAACAATGAAAAACATAAGAAATTAAATACATGTATTTTCTATGGGAAAGCGATTTTTGGACAAAAATTGTCGTAATTAGCAAATGTTTGACAGGTCATAACTTTTGAATGGAATGTCGGATTTCAGTCAAATAAAAAGCAAACTACAGCTTGAAGTCTTCTTTCTCTATAGCAGAAAAGAAGAAAAATGAACTTTTTACCACCCAATCCCTCCCCTTCTACCTTAAGACACACAGACGTGTCTAGTGTGAGGGAGGGAGTAATGTCACGAATGTATGGGTTCGTTCGGTGTATGGACCTGACGGGGAAGTCCTCTTTTGGTTAATGCACTACAAGCTCGCTTCCGGTGCGGGAGGTCCCGGGTTCGAGTCCCGGCTAGGTTGTATGAAAAATTTCAGAATTTATTAAGCGCTGGTATACTTTGTGAATATTACAGTAAAGTGGTGGGTTACGTACGGCCCGTTACAGTACTGGTTGATTTTGCAGAAGTATGTATTTATAGTACTTTCAGCATACACTACGGGACATGCAGAAGTAGTTTATTCAGGGGTATTTTATGTCCATTGAATTCTTGAAAACAAACTTACCAGAGCATTGAGCATAGCATCTTGTACTATCATCCCGATCTGGGCTCTACTGTTTACGACACCAAAGCACATGCACACATCCTAAATGAAAGAATTGAGGAATACGATTATATTTGGAACATTAGACATGGCAATTTTCTGAGGATTTAATTCAAATTCAAATTGGTTTATTAGACATATTCATATGGCAGCCCACAGGCTGAATTACATGAAAATTTACATTAAAAATACATAGATAAAAAATTTAAAAAGTACATATATATAAACATCAAAATTTAAATACTGTTGTAAATATAATAACTGCATATATTGCACATGAGGAAGAGTTCAGGATGGTATGACAACAAGCAGTATTTAAGGGGGATAGCACGTTACTCAATTTTTAATCAAAATTTAGAAATTGAGCTATCCTTCTTAAATACTGCTTGTTGTTATACCAATGTGAATGTCCTTGACACCACAGCATGCTGCAACATTGACTCTTAGTTGCTTCATATTTTACTGCATAGTTTGGTAAATATACTTCAAAGTTGATTGACTATAAATCTCAAGACCAATATGACCAGTCAATTGAGCAACATAAGCCCAACAATAAATTGTATCCTCAATTGTCTATCACAATCACAGGGTATTAAACATGGTTCAGGTTTATTTTTCCATAATCATCAATAATAATATTACAAGAAAACAACAATATGATATAAACAATTACAGAGAAAATGATTAAAAGGCCAATAAGGCCAGAACATTACCATTCCCTTTGAAAAAATAATTTGAAAAAAAAAAGTTACAAGGAGTAGGATTTCAGGATACCAACATATCAAGACCAATACAATATTAATTAATGGAATAAATATGATAAGAATTAACATCATTTACCATTATACACTGAAATTAAAAAAGATTTAAACTGTCTACGAAAACTGATTTTCCACTTTTCAAATCCTCACCAAGTGAGTTCCATAGAAGTGGACCAGCAGTTCTGATAGCTTGATCAGCAAATACCTTTTTGTTTCTTGTGTGATTGAAATTGTAACTCCGTCTTGTATGTATCATGAATATCTGACCTCTTTATAAATAAACCATCAAATTGTCTTGGGCAATAATCCAATTGAGTATTTGAACATGAATACACTAGTTTCTAGTTTATATGAGTCGAATACATTCAAAATTTCATATTTGAAGAAAAGTGGTTCAGAGTGACTATTGGAGATGGTTCGAACTGCCCAGTTTTGAAGTTTGAGTATTTTATCCAAGTTGGTAAGATGGCTTGTAGAAGACTTGTAAATGTATTAACATTGCTAGATTGCTTGCCCTTTCAAAGTTGTTTATATTGCCTCTAATAGGGATTATACCAACAATAACAGATACAGATATCTACCTTGTTTATAGCTGCATATCTGTCCACTAGTTCTGCAGCTTGATGGACCAATGTGATGCTCATCAATCGTCCTTCTGAATTCTTTGTAGATTGGTACTCATCTAGATGTGCCTTAGTACAACCTGTCCAAGATTAATAAGCTTTGATATTACTATGTCCAGTAATATGTGTCTGTATAGTGTTATAGTAATTTTTTTAAGCCAGGGCACCTCATTTACAAGTTTTGAGTCTTTCCATTTCTGATAAGAGGTAAAAGGATTTGCATACATATGACCAATATAATTGAAGGGTGGAGAAAGGCCATAATAGTAAAACATTATGGCATTCGTTATCTGATTGGATGCAAAAGCTTTGATCATGCTTCTATTATTGATTACTACTGGTCTACTGCAAACACATTTCTGAATTGTTCCTTCGCTGATTATAAATTATATCATGGTTATAAAATTACATTACCTTAACGACCCATGGTTTGAACATTTAAACGTCTATCTTATTATGCAGTTACATTTTGATGATTATGAAATAGATAAGAAAAAGAAAACCACACATAACACATTTAAATTTTATTTGGCCTATTGAATCATGTTGCATTGATCCACATATCTTTTCTTTTCAAATCCTCCGAACCACATAAAACCCTTTCATGCTCATTCGGGTGCTCATTACACAAGTCTGGGTAGACCTTCAAATGACGTAAACCGTTTTTGTACTCTAACTCTTAATCTAATTGCATAAACTATATAAAAGTATTCATTTTTAGAAGCGGACTTTTAACCTGAACATGATGATGATATCATATCAGTCTTTGACCAAAAATGTCAATTTTGGCAAAAAATGCCAAAAAAACACCTTTTTTGCTTTTTGGAATTTAGAAACAAATGTCTACTCAAATTTTTGATTTTTATCTTATTTTTTGAAAAATTGCCAAAAATTGCCATTTAGGTCGAAGGTGGCAGCGGTGGGATTTGTTCACATTTTTTGACCTATTGTTGGCATTTAAAAAAAAAACAAGATAAAAATCAAAAATTTGAGAAAAACCCTTCCTAGACATTTGCTTTAAGATTCAAAAAAGCACAAATGTACTCTGGCAATACACCCTTTTCAAAATCCATTCGGAAATCTCCGGAGCATTGATTACATGGCCATTTTTTCAAACAATCATGTACAAGCTCATTAGTATGCACGATTTTGTCAACAAAATTTTCCGAAAATTCTCTCGCATTTCAGTGCAATAAAAGTGAAAAATAAATAGTACCAGACCCATACATTATTAGATACACATTCTGAACAACTTTTGGCTAATGGTACCATACGCTCACCGATTTAAAGAGTGAAATTTCCATTTGAAATCGGCTGATTAAGCTTAAGATTTCAAGTCACATCAGGGCCATCACACTAAAAGTGACTCGTTAGTGCTAACGCTAATTACAAGTTTGAATTCGTACGCAACCAGTTAACGAGAACGCGAACTTAACATTCTGGTTATTGTGTTGAAGAATCACTTTTACAGTCGGCCATTGCCGGAAATGTAAAATCAGCTTTGGAAATTCATGGAAAGTCGTGTTTTGAAAAGGTTTATGGAATGATAGAATTGCAACTAACTGTTTGCATACACACAATTTGGCTGGCATTTCACACATTCCAAAAAATCCGGTGCTAATAGCTTGTTTTACATTCTTTGGTCCACAAAAACCTTCCAGTGCCTTTTTCTCTTCCAATATTGTGATTTTTGGATAGGACTTTTCCACCACAAAAGTATTACTTTTGGACATGTTCATTTTCTTTCAGTATATAATACTTTTTCAAGCCTATCATATATTTAAACAGATAAATCATCAGCATTTTGTATCTGAGCAATATTTTCCAAATTTGATGACATCTTTCCACAATTCAAAATCAAAAATTCACTTTCCACCAAAACCATGTGAGCTACGTTACCAAAGTTTGGCATGCCATTATTTGATGGGACAAAACAGCAATAGCAACAAAATCTAAATATGCTGACAGCAAACATTCCAGTGAATTTGAAAACCATATTATATAATGTCAAATTTATTAATGTTTGACAAAGAAATGTGTTAAACATGAAAATTTGAACCGACCATGTTAAGAAATGTGAGCTACGTAACCATATATCTCAGTAACCATATGCATTGCAGCAATTCCATTTTAGTATGTAATAGACTGGCATATACACTACTACTTCGTTTATATTAGAATTTACCAAGTAATTGGTCTAATGTATGTTTTGTGCATTAAAACATGCAAAACCTGTGACCTACGATACCATGCTACGTTACTACTGACTTCTACAGAACTTATAGGCTGCTGGCTCGTGACTTTTCTATGCATTAACTGTGCATATGAAGGCTACACTTGCCTGTAACTGCAAAAAATTGGCAAGTATCAGTACTTCAAAATTGAGCAGGTTACGTAGCTCACCCATTGCTCACGACAAAAAAAATGGGTAAGTCTTTGCAACAGAAAAAATATAGAAGTGGTGTTGACAAATCTCTTGGATTCAATATCCATGACTAGTTTACTAATAAAAACCGCTTAAAAGAAAAATATTTAAGCAACTTTATTTTTTCATTTTTTTTCAACTGGATTGGTACTGATTTTTTGGAATGAGCGATATTGCGATGTAGTCAAATAATTGTAGGGTTACCAGACTGCAGAGCTGAGTCATTACAAACTCAGGCAGCATAGTTTCATGCATGCGCAATCCCCTATATTAGCCAAATTTTAGAGAGCAAATAGTACTGTTTCCTATCTGTACTTTCTTGAATATATGATTATGTTAAGCTATAATTCTTATCATTAGGCCAAAAAAATAAATCGTTTGTTTGGTTGTCCTCCACAACTTTTTTGAGCCAGTGCGGGCGGGCGTATTTTTTTTTTTTTAGATTTTTTTTTTCAAATATAAGTAAAAGTTACACCTAATCATTGCCTCAATAAAGATGCAAATAATTCTAATGTACTGAAAAATCTCTTTATACAAGTTTAAAAACAGCATTACAATGTAAACAAAATGAAAACAACAACATGAAAAATATTTTCAAATGATCAAAATTCTCAAAGAAAAAAACCCTTTTTTTTGGAAATCTGAAAAATTAGGCGCGGTATACTTTAGTACAGTAAAAACTTTTTTCCAGTTTCGAAAAATAGGGGCGGGCGGTGGAGGACAACCAAACAACTTTTTTGGGGGGCCTTACTCAGAGCAAATTTGCCCTTTCTCTAATCCTTACCAATGCTGACAGAGAACAGGAAGCTGTTGAACATCTGTGTATATGATGTGTGTGATGACACCCTACAGAAGGAATTAAGGCAAACATGGTAACAAAGTGTATATTGTGTAATACAGCAAAATACTTCTTATATCCTAATATTTGCTGACAAAGTAAAAACGTCATATCTTGGTTACTGGTTCACGCTTTGTCCACGCTCAGTTGGCTACCCATTGAATATGTGTTGTGATCATTTTGATCGTGGTTCAAATTGCAATAAGCGTGAACCAGTCACTTGGCAACTATTGATTTTGATGTCCCACTTTGCCAGGGAATAAAGTAACAGTATACAAATACAACATTGTTTGAGGGAAGTATCGCAAAATACTGTCCCCGAGGTGTTGGATATTTGAGATTTGAGGGAGGAAGTTTTGATCATCCAAAACTGAGGGACAGTGTTTTGCAATACTTCTCCGAAATAAACCGTATTGTATTTGTTCACTACACCTCAAAAGTCAAAATATAACTTGGAAATATATCTAAAAGTTAAAAAATTTAGTACTTTGCCGTGAGCCATACGGTAGTACCATGCGGAAGCTTTTACTACTTTCCCCGCTTGTGTGTAAATCACAGAAACGCAACGCTTAAACGCATCCCTGCGTAGATGTTCTTGAGTATTATCCCACACGCCGAAAAGTAGTCAAAATTTTTTTTTACGCATCTCCACTATTTGACCAATAAAAAGACTGTATAGACCACATCTATAATTGACACGATCCCGCCGTTGATGGGGTAAATCCACATAATCGGGAGGGGAATCGGAACTCAGAACAAAACCAAGTATGATAAATACACTACTTGATCTCGCTCTGAGTTCCGTTCCCCGTCCGATTCTGTGGATTTACCCCATCAACGGCGGGAGTATGTCAATTATAGATATGGTCTATTAACTTATAAATATTCAAGAGGTGTAGTAGTAATTTAAATGGACATACAGTAATGTCTATATACCACTAAAAACAACACATTTGTTGGGAACATGTCAAGCACAGCATAAGTGAAAGTTTGTAGAGGTTGCCCTCGTCTGTCAAGTCTCCCGATTTAGGCGGGAGTCTCACGATTTTAGGCAGCCCTCCCGATCTCCCGATCAGGTAGCCATATCTGTAACTTTTTAAAAAATCTCCCGATATCTCCCGCATTAAAAAAATTCTACCACGATGTTCCGCTATCATGTATTACAGACCGCGTATACAGTACATTTTGTTAAGAAATTGAAAAGAAAGAAAGACTTCTTTAGGATAACCCAAGAAAGCCTCTGATGAACCTTTTTTCAATTGGGGTCCTAGATCTTTCTTTAATTAAATCAGTTTTGGATGCAGGAGGATGATGGTAGACCAGAGAACCCGGAGAAGAACATGCAGAAGCGAGCATGGACTGAAAACCAAATGCACATACAGCGCCGGGACCGGGAATCGAACCCGGGGCTCAGTGGTGCAAAGCGGGGAAAGTACCACTGCGCTAACCCGCTTGTAATGAGATCGTTTTTGTGAGCTACTTAAATTTTTTTGGTGTACCTATTTGGCCTCATATGTCAGTTGCCCATAAACGTTACCCATAAATTAAAGTGACATCAGAAGTCTCCCACTTCAGAATTTGAAAATGTTGACAGGTATGCTTACTAACATAAAGTTTCAAAACATGGCAAGATAATGAAATATAATAGAGACTCATTGTATTGTCAAGGTATGCAGCATACAGGTTGGTGCTTGGATGTCAAACATGGTATAATTCCGCAGGGAGTGGGGAAAATGGAGGAAACTCACCATACTATCAATGCATGCAGCATTTAGGTTAGAGTTTTTATATGAAACACGGGGGTCTTAAAAGATTTTGTACATATATGTACCTGTCGCACTTTGAAAATTTGACCCATCTCTATACATATTTTTGACTGCAAAACCAACCATAAAAAAGCACCTAATTTTAATCAAATTGGGTACTTTTCATTTTTGATGAAAACCACCCGGTTGCTATACCAAAATCTGTACAAACCCACCCCAAAAGGCAGGCACATATATGCATACCTCGTTAATGTAAGTTTGCTCTGAAAATAACAGCTAATATCATCCCTGTGTTATACAAGTTCAACGTTCTGCATATACAAATGCTCATAGACACGTGGCTTTTGCATTTAGCATGATACAATGACGTCATGCTTCCTGCTATAGCAAGCAGTTTGGTCAAAAAGACGATAAACATAATTTAAATTTTCTCTCAATCAACTATACTTTGCAATCTTGCAAGTTTTTTTTTTTTAATTTTGCAAATGTAAAATCGGGACAATCCTGATTTTTACCTTTTTTACACGAAGAAAACGGGACAACCCCCGGAAAATGGGATTTCACTAACATTTAGCGATGGTCGCTAACCCCGTTTTGATCGCTAAACTCTAAAAAAATCGCTTAATTGTAATAAATACCCGCTATTTTGTGATCGTTTTTGGAATTAGCGATCGAATTGCAGCCATTGCTAAATGTTAGTGAAATCGGCCTCTGATGTGACTAAGCAGGGAGTGATGATTCGGGCATAATACTGATAGAGACTCACCATATTGTCAGAGTGTGCAGCATATAGGTTAAAGCTTTGATGTCCAAACTGGAGTCATGACACACGAGAGCTAATTCCCTCCACAAACCTCCATCGATGTGTTTGACATGATGCAATAATTCCACCACTTTACGCTGCAATGCTGCTGGAACATGGAGTAGAAGACCATGTTTGGAATCTATGGACCAAATGAAACACACTGGGATTGAAGTAATCATTTCAAAAATCATTCCCATTTTAGTATGTATAATGTTATTAGAAGAAATATGACATGCTCAATGTACATTATAAATAATTACTTCAAATGATCCTGTGGTCTGGAGTTTTAAACTGGAACACACTAAAGTGTATGTTAAAAACAAGCAGGTTTATTACTCACCAAAACTAGGCGCTGTATGTTGATCCACAAAGAACTTAATTGATTTGTAGGCAATTGTTGATCCACAAATCAATTAAGTTCTTGTATATTATATATATCCATAAACCAAGTCTAGTTCCAATCAGACTTCAACTTTTCAAATGAGGCCACATTGACAATTTCAGCCTATTTTGCAACTTTACCTCATATGACCTTTGACCTTAGTATGTGACCTTTGACCTCACCCACAAATGCAGGTTCCCATGCTGCACCCATGACTCAAGTTTGGTCAAAATCCATCAAAGTATGCAAATGTCAATCCTTTTCACAACGCCGCCGATGATGCAGACGACACAGACATCCACTACTATGCCATAATCCCCCTTCTACTTTTCAAGCCTGGGGGATAAAAATGCTACATTGTGATATAAAAAAAACCTGTGTCAAAAATAGTATTGAGCCAAAAATGCCTTAATATCTGATTTTTGAAATGGAGACAATCTTGGGTATTTGGTGCCAGATTTCAAAGAACATCTACTGTAAACGGGAATATTTTCGCGAGCAGAATTTTTCGCGAAATCAGGCAATCAGGACCTTTCCGCGCGTGTTAAATTAGCGTTTTTAAGCTTCATTACATAGGCCTGAACATAAAATATATGTATTCGCGGGGTGTTATGTCACGGTTAAATGTTGATTCGCGAAATTCGCGAAAATTAAACCCTCGCGAAAATAACCCAGTTTACAGTATCATATTAGCAGTCAAGGTAGATCAACCAAATAAGGCCCACCTACTGAATGAGCTTGAAATTCCTACCTGGGAAACCTGTACAAAACTCAGGATCTGGCTACCAATGGCTTAAATATGGGCTGGACATACTTCAGTGTCCCAGCAGGTTGCCACAGGACCCGAAATGATGAAAGAGACGTTTTAGAGTGAAATAGAGCTGATTCTGGTTACAGTGATCAGCACCTGGCTGTGCAGTGAGATGAGGCCATACAGAATAACTAGTCAGGGAAGCATTGTGCCCTTTAAATCACCTGAACTGGTATCTAAGAAATATGGTCTCACAGAGATCCCCAAATCTTAGTTATATACACATTTAAGACAAACTTACCAATGAGATGAGCAATATTTTGTTGCACTGTTTCCAAAGCTTCTTCATTTTGCCTGGATGCAGCTTGCAGTAATATGGTCAGAGCAGTGTCTACACTATTTGTATCAGCATTTTTGACTTTCAGTAAAAATTTCGGCAAGCTAATTAACCACTGGTTTGTAGCTGAACATCTAGAGATAAAATGACAAAAGAACCATGAGCTATATTTCAGGTAAGTCTTACCTTTATGCCTAATGCCAATACGTCTAAATATAATTATAGATTAGGCGACAAAAATAAAAAAACACCTGTTTTACAGGCCCGTCCGACCCTAAATTTGATTGAAGATTTTTTTTTTTCGTTTTGCCAAAATCATGTAAA
>JXSR01S013106.1:0-19567 GCA_000969725.1 Ophiothrix spiculata
AGAATAGGCATTCAATATTTGTTTTATATCATGATATCACACAGGTTTGTTTCATGCCGTGCAATAGTACAAACTATTGCACGGCTCAAATTACTCTAATCATGATATAATATCTTGTAGAACACTTTATGTTAAAAATGATTATTGGGCAATGGCTTTTGGAGCTATGACAAATACATCTGACTCCAAATTGTGTCATATGCATATTTCAAATTCAAAATGACAGCCAAAATAGCAAATTTTCATTAAAATGGACCAAAACAGCCGTTAAAATGCTTAATATCATTAATTATTAACATAACATTTAGGGCTACAACATGATCATTTGCAGCACCCTAATTATACAGTTAGCTTGTATCAAATCAAAATGGCGCCTGTTCTGAGATCCAAAATGGCCGCCAAAATGTGTTTTTATGGACAAAAATGGGTTAAAAGGACAGTGTCAAAAACATCAACGGAAAATGGCTATGTGGGTAACAATAGGAGCATTTCTTCCCAAAGAAGGGTGTTAGCATCTTTCAAATCCAATATAGGGCCATATTGAGATCCAAAATGTCCTCTAAAATACGTTTTTATGTCCAAAATGGGTTGGAAGCACTTCGAAACAGGATTAAAAACACACAGTTTCATCATAATCAAATGAAAATGGCTTTGAGGATAACAATAGGAGCAATTCTTCCCAAATAGGGATGTTAGTATGTTTCAAGTCCAATATGTGTTTAAGTGACTTTAAAACTATATCAAAAACACCAAATGTTCCTAAAAATTCGATGGAAATGGCTTTCAGGGTAACAATAAGAATATTCATGACCAGTGGCGTAGCAATAGGGTGGCATGGTTGGACAAAGTCCATGGGCCCCCAAGGATACGGGGCCCCATACATAAAGAGAAAAAAAGGGAAAAAGAAGCAGAAGAAGAAAAAAAAAAAGGAGAAAAAGAAGAAGAAAAAGGTTGTCGGGCCCAAGGGAAAAGCGAGTTATGGTAGAAATCATGAACGATGACTAGGTTATATGTGTGGGGCCCCGTTTACATAGTAATGGAAATGGTGAGTTAATTCAAATAGCACCTAGAATTGATAAACGCCCCTTAGGGTCCATCATGAGGCCCACCTGTATTATTGGAGAGCTGTTGGGCCTGTGTTGGGCCCAGGGAAAAATGAGTTATTATAGAAATCATGAACGATGACTGGTTATGTGTGCGACCTAATTCAAAAAGGCCTCTTAGATCCATTATGAGGCCCGCCTGTATTATTGGAGAGATGTCGGTCCCCAGGGAAAAGTGAGTTATTGTAGAAGTCATGAACGATGACTAGTCATATGTGTGGGGCCCCCAAATAACGTGATTTGCACTTTGAAGTTTCACATTTTCAATCTCCTAAGGGTGGGTACCCTCTCAGATTGTTTGTCGATTGCTAAATGATATAAGCTCAGATTATTATATACAGAAAAGTGCCAACGTGAAGCATCATTTAAACAAAATCCATTGAACAAATGGCTTGATTTGCGCTTTGAAATTTCAAAAACTTCCCCCTCAGACACCAACTACATAGTGTTTGTCGTTTGATAGGCTCATATTAAAGTACTTTGACCTGATTGGAATAGAAAAATGGCCAACTTGAAACATGAAATGATGAATTAGACGAACATGTATCAAGTGGCGTGATTTGAAAATTTTCTATCTCCTGAGGGAGCACATCCCCCTCAGACACCCCTCCATATCATTTGTCGATTGCTAAAGGTCTCATTTTTTAAGTTGGGACCCAAACGCATTACATTGGTGTTTTAGTGAAATATAGCCTCTTCTTATATAAAACCCTCCGGATTTCCAAAAATATATCCTGAAAGCTAATTGTGTCAGCATTTTCAAAATGTGCATATAAAGTCAAGCATACAGCGTGGCTAAGAGTTATACAGGGTGAGACAAACAAAAATATCGTCAAAATGATCGTCACTTGTTTGACTTCCAGACAAAAAACAGGACTTATATAAAAGGTCAGTGCGTTGAACAAATAGTTTAGCCTATTGCCCATCCATACATATCCGAAAAAAAGTTCATCATCAATGTTGCATATATTATACAGGGTGTTACAAATTTAAGAGTTAATTGCAGCTTGTAGTGTTTATATTCAGCAAAGTGTGTCCTAGGCATAAAATGTAGCAGATTAGCATTGTATTTAACATTGCTTAACCTGATGAAACAAATATGAATCTCAATTTTGTTATTTGAGTAATTTTAAGATTGATTAAATTGATTAAAACCCTCTCTTGTTAACAATTGGTATAACTTAATTTCAACTTTCTACCCCACACCCCAAGACCTCATTACCATCCCCTCTATCATCTTCTTGAACTAAACGTCCTCTTTTACCTCTTTTACCACTTATTTGCCCTGATATCCTCCTCTACCTCCTCTTTGATACCAATTCCTCCTCTACCTCCTCCTCCTCTACCTCCGCCACCACCCCTGGCTAATTGTGTTTATCGAACCGTAGCAATTACTGATTGAATTATTTATTTTTTTATTCTTCTGGAAATGAAAGACCATTAATCTAGCTTTCTATTAAGCCCCTAAACAAGTCTATTTTGGTTCCCATAGTGAAAATATACTGAAAAAGAGCATATATTTTAGATAGAAATGTAACAAAACCACCTTTTATTGGGTCCGAACTTAAAAAATGAGACCTAAATGTAATTCACTGAACTAAACTGCTCAGATATGGATGAAAAAAGTGCTAACTTTAAAGCATCAATTATACAAAAACATATGCACCAAATGGCGTGATTTGCACTTTGAAATTTCAAAAACTTTCTATCTCCTCAGGGAGCACATCCCCCACAGACTCGGACACCCGGCCCCGTTCATATCATTTGTCCATTGATAATACAATTCTCTGAACTAAACTGTTCAGATATGGATGAAATAGGTGCCAACTTAAACACAAATTAGACGAAAATATATGCACTAAATGGTGTGATTTGCAGTTTGAAATTTTAAACATTGAAAACCTATTTTGGTAATAAATGTCAGGGTTTTTTTTCACTGATTCTTGTCCATGGGCCCCCGATCTCCTTGCTACGCCATGCGTCGCGGAATAGGATCGTCAGTGCATGGTATTTTCCACTATGGTGAGGATCAGAAACATACCTAGAAATGTTGTTAAAAACCATTAAAAATGTTACTTGCTTGTATCCAATTTGTATAATAAAAGAAAGATCATTTAGAACATACAACCAGGAAAAAAATAATCCAGGTCAGTTGGTACATGTTAAAAGGGGAACCAATACAATCTAGTTCGTTGATTTAACCCTGAAATCTGTGAAAAATAATAACGGCAATAATGACGTGCAAGAAGCCATACTTTGAATTTTCCGTCATAATCACATGATCATGAATTGCTAACGAATCGAGCAAAATTTTGCATTAACCCTCGTCCACTCAAATGATGAAAGTTACGTACTTGCTCCTACCGGCTTTCGAAATGTAGGGGCAATTATAGGTGAGAAATACATTGAAAAATAGGTCATTCGGTGTATAGCCTAAAAGGGTAAAAAAACTGGGTCATTCTGAGCGATTTGTTGGCAAGATAGAGCGAAAAAAAGTGTCATTCGGTGTCAGTGTTTGAATAAAATAACCTATATGATTTTGACATTAACGAAATCGCTGATCTTCGACATTTTCGAAAAATCGGTGTTGAATCTGAATCTGAATCTGTTGGTTTATTTAATATCGAAACATCAGGGCAATTGATTTAAGAGTCACCATAAAAAAGAGGATTATTATGTTGACTTTCAAAATAATAGGGGTCATTGGGTGACAGCTCAGTGAAAAGGGGGGTCATTGGGTGAGCAAAAAAGGAGGTCTATCGACAGGAGCATGATGCGTGCCAATATATGGGAGTGCCCCCGGGGGTTACAGGACATGTTAGAATTATCATTTCCTTATCAGCAACACATCCGATGAAAATCCAATATAAAGAACTTTTATATTGCACAAGTTTGTCATTACGTAACGCCTTGGCCAATTTTCATGATTTTGGTATCATCAATTGACAGAGGAGACCCTGCTCTATATGATTATACAAATAATGAATGTTTATGGGTGTAATGGTACAAATATTTCATGAGGTGAAAGATCAAATGCTCCGTTCAAACGAGGCGAAGCTTGAAGCCGAGTTGAATGGAGCATTTGATCTTTCACCGAATGAAATATTTGTTCCATTGACACGAATTTAAATAGGGATCGTGTAGTCTTTGGTGTAGTCCTAATTGGTACGCCCCCCCCACCCCACCCTAGTTTAAGTGTCACAGCCCACACTTGTGTGGTCACAGCCCGAGATAGTATGTATATAAACTAGTAAATGACCACTACTTGCGCCTTCGGCGCTTATAATAGTCACCGAGCTCCCCTCGGTGACTATTGGGGAGTGACTCACGCCTTCCGCGCTGGTGTGTGTTTGTGTTTAGGGGTGGGGACATTGCGCGCGAGAGTCTGTGACATAGACTACCCCCTGAACAGTAGGGTCAAAAGAGGGACTATCTTGCGGGGCGCATCCTACGTAATCACCCTGCATGGACAAAATCAATCACAATTCAAATTCTAGAACCTTATCCTGAGCTGCACTTTTGGAATAGCATTCTACACAGTTTTAGTACAACTTTCTGTACTAGAATTGTACTAAAACTGTACTAGAATGATGTTCCAAATGTGCACCTCAAGAATGTTGCACTAGAATAATTATTGTACTCGATTTTTACATGCAGGGCATACCCCCGACGTCCTTATCGTTGATCCAAGGGTCCTGTATCATGGAGGGTTCCACTGAGAGAAACAGTAGTTCTAACAGTTCTGGGGACAAAGCCCTATAGTTGAAGCTGCAAATCATATGAAACGTTTGTCCAATGCAATTTCTTTTTGCATCGAATCAGGATTGAATACAGAAGTCTTAATCATGAAAAGGTAGGCCCTACGGCATTTCTCATAACTGTGTTTAAGGTGCAAGGGTATAGCCTGAATGGTTTAATCTAACATGTCTAACTTGACTCAGTATGATGTCCCTTCATCAGGAGTGTTCTGACAATATCATACTAAAATACTAGGTCTGTAACAGAACTCATCCTTTTTATGTCTTTTAACTTTCTCATGATGAACATTTGTTCAACAGGACGTAAAGCTATTATAATACCCATCAGGGCCAAATAGAAATTCGGCATTGTGCACGTGCTTTTTTGGGATGTTGCACCGGTCATCGTGTGTTATAATAAAAATCCGCGCGCCATGCGCACGTCATCTTTGCGCGGCGTAAAAAAATCATTGTGCGGTGGTTGGACATCCCATGACAACAGGGCAATCATTGAAATGTTGACTTTGATTACAATGCGACGTCGACAAAAGTACTTGCGGACTCAAATGGGCTCTTGACCCATGTTAGGCTAGGTGTAGGCCTAATTCTACAACACAGCTAAAGGACTAAAGTACTTAAAAGGACCTTTGGTACTTACTAGTACATCAGTTATGTCAAAACTAAGTTTGTCAAAAACTTCCGAGATCTTACCTCTTACTGCTGAGGTGAGGATCACAAGGATCACATGGTAAATGTATTAACGACTCTTATTATAATAGCCAAATCGTTTTTGCAGTGTAGCTAATTCGACTATACGACCTTGCAACTTTGATCGTCTTCTGACATGCTGATCTATTATACACATCTTTAGATCTCTGCATTTCCACAAACAACAACATGAAGTTTTGTTGCGAGACGTTTAGCTACTTTTGAACATTATAAAATGAAACTGGGCAATCTGTACTGAGCCCGATCATGGAGCTTTACGTTGCTGTGTCGATTCTTTGGGCATCGCTGATAATGCTGCTTGGAATACCAGGCAACCTACTCATCTTGTATGTGTATTCGAAAAAGAAGAATCGAACCAGTGCTCATATCTTCATCTTAGCTCTTGCAACATGTGACATAATCGCGTGCCTTGTGTTACCCCTCAGAATGTACGGATGGAAGAATGAATTCACATTTGTCAATAAGAATTTATGCAAGGCAACATTGAGCATAAGGTTCCTTTGTAATTTCTTGGAGCTGTTTTTAATCGGCGCTTTAGCTGTCGACAGATTCAGTGCCGTTACGGATCCAGCTAAGAGATTCAACCAGGCACAAGCAGTTTCAGTTATTGGTGTTTGTACTTTTCTGAGTATGACAATATCGTTACCACCAATTGCAATATTTGGAATAAATACAAATTTGGAAACGGGGACATCTTCATGTGAAATTTTAGGCCCTGAATGGGCAGGAGACTTATTTTATACTTTTGAAATGGTCTGTTACGTTTTAATATTCATAGCGATAGTAGTTCTCTTCATTTTCATATACATTGCCGCTTATAATTCCCGTCGACGAGCAATTGCCCGTGAGGCTTTAGAGGCGTCGTCATCGTTTCATATAAAGCGTGCTTGGTCGACTGCAAATCCGGCAGATGATTCGGACATTTCCATATGTGTCTTTCCCCACCCACCAAGTCGCATTCCGATTAGGAAATCTTCAACTTTAAGAAAATGCATTAAACATGGTAAAATCGACGCTCTTGGAGGAATATCATGGGTTCCCTGTTCAGACTTGGACATCATTACTGCTGACATTCCATCCCGACCGCCAAGTCATCAGCTACCACCTGTTCATCCAACACATCCAAACGCACTTCCAGATTTGAGTGACCACTTCCAACATCATCAAAGTGTAAGTAGAATTCAGCAACCTAGCTTATCAAGTATTCCTGAAATCCCAGGGACAGTTCCATCCACAAGTCGACACCAGTACAACCGACCCACAGCTCAGCAACCACCACGAATTTTATCATCTCATTCTGCAGAGATAGCACCACGTTGTCTAAGCTCTCATAGTACAGCAAGTGCTGACAACACCAAACGACGTCAGTTAGTGTCATCCTTAACAAAGACCCTTCTTGTCGTCTGCGTGGCAACTTTAATTACTTGGATTCCAACTCTTGTCATCTTTATAACAAGTCATTTACTGGAACCTTTGCGTACATCAAACATCAACTTGTACAGTTTGGTGGTTTTTGGCAGACATTTTGGCCTGATATGTTTTTCTATGAAATCATTATTGTATGCATTCATGAATAGGTACTTTTACAGAGAAACAGCTGTAATTATAAATAAACTTTTCGATTGTTTTTGTTAATGACTTAAAAAATGTTAAAGATTAAATAAAATTCATTTATAATTTGATGAATAATGCCTCCTCTTTAAAAAAAAAATACTCGTTTCCTTTCTTTGACAAATGATGACAAACGAACTGTTATCAGTGGTAGATAATTGACTTGCTATCACAATAAAGTGATGAAGGTATTGAAACTACCTGCCATTGCTAAACATTGATGAACTACCTGCTATTAGTTGTAAATATGGGGTATTGATGAACTATTAAGAACTTGTAAGTGGTAGATAAGGAGCATTGACAGTGGTAGATATCAGGCATTGAAGAACTACTTGTTATCAGTGATAGATATAAGGCATTGGTGACCTACTTGTTATCAGTGGTAGAAGTGAGGCATTGATGAACTACTTGCTATCAGTAGTAGATTATGGGTATTGATGACCTACTTGTTATCAGTGGTAGATATGAGGCATTGACAAAAAATGCTTGCTATCAGTAGTAGATTACGGGTTTTAATGATCTATTTGTTATCAATGGTAGATAATGAGGCATTGATGAAGTGCTTGCTATCAGAAGTAGATTATTGGTATCAATGACCTACTTGCTATGAGGCATGGATGCACTAGTTCATCCATGTATCATGTCTACTACTGATACTAGGTAATTGGGTATTGATACTCATTTCTATATATTACAGATCAAAGCCTCAAACGTGTCTCAGATCATGCTGATAGCAGCTAGTTCATCAACACCCCAACAGCCGCTGACAACAGGTGTAAATAGGGGCATGGATGAACTATAATGCAGTGTTCTCGCTAAGGCCATATGTCACGAAATTGGCGCAGAAGCTAAAAAAATTGGCACAAGGGGTTCTCTAAATAAAAAGTCAAAAATAGGGTTTTGGTTATACACAAAGTTCACTTATATCAGTTTTATTCAGATTATATTAAAAATTACTGTCATGTTTGAGGTGATCTTTCAGAAATTTGCAATGGCGAGATGTATTTTTTTCTTTTATGTCGCTCTGGCGCAAAGTCAAAATTCTTTAGAGGGAACACTGCTATAATGCCATAGCAGGTAGTTGATCCCAGCCTCAGCAAAAACACCAGCTTGCACAAAACTTAAAATTCATCCAATAAGGCAAAAACAAAAAACAAGTTTGTTTCCCGTGCGCCACGCACATTTCATTTTGGCGTCATTATTTGCGCATTTCATTTTTTTATTTGATATTTTAGAAAACGAAAATCAAAATAGCCAATTTGATAAAAAGAACGGGGAAAATTGCAAAATTTTTACTAAAGAAGTGTTTTCTTTTCAACAAAAACTTGAAACCGGACAGGTTTCTTACTGAAAAAATCATCACCCATGCAGATTTTCAATCAAAATTTGCCATAGCACCTCTTGAACAATAGGAAAAAAAAAAGAAAATAAATAAAATAAAAAACCGCATTTCGCATTTAGGTTTTTTGACCACTGACAGGAAACAAACTTGTTTTTTTTTGTTGCCTAATGGGACTTTATTGAAGTCATTATATTTCCTAAAATCAACCAGGGTTGATATTTCAGCTTATTTTAAATATCTTATGAAATAACAAACAAAGAAAATGTTGTTTAAATCAAATCAGCAATTTGAAATTGTTTCATTTATTCTCTCTGTGAATGATTACATTATGTTAGTAAACAACTTTCCCACGTTTGGTGCTATATATTAATCTAGAATAAATATCAATCTATAAATATCTAACTATGCATGGACTATGCTGTATCCTCAAATATGATGCATGTACATCAAAATATAACCCAATACGCTACAACTACACTTTTAGAACTGTGCAAACACATTCTTTGGCTTTCATTGGTTCCATATGTTGTGCATCATATCAAAATGTTACTTTAAAGCTCTGTATGATAAAACTGAATTTTAAACTTTCTTCAAAGCAGGAAAGTTGAAATCTTGAAAGATTTGATTTGCATGATTCTTTAAAAATAATAAAAATATACAAAGATAAAAAAAAAATCTTAAAAGATCTCTGTGGCATAGAGTTTAAAATGCTTTTGCATAAAAAACTGAAACTTTAAAACTAAAAACTCATGTTTGTATCATCTTACATTTTTGCCAAAAATCTTCTCTAAAAGCATTTTGCTACGACACACTACATGTGTATTTGGTAACAATATAGAAACAATTTTATATGAAAGTACTACCAGAGCAAATTACAAAAATAGTGAACTCTTTTACCATATCAACCTAAATACTGCACTACTATAATAATACTAAAGGTCATACAAAACAAAAATGCAGGGTACAGGGCCACATTTACAAACAATGGGGCTCTGTACTATGGATTTATGTTTGCACTGTCCAAGAAATTTTTGTTTCATCTATAGAAGTATAGGCTACAACACACACCATCTCAACAGATTCAAGGTGCTTGACTACCAACAAATTGTTTCAACATAATCTGGGGCCTATTTCACTTACATTATTTTTTGTGATGTTTGCAAAAACTCTTGCTGACCAGAATATCTGGTGCGGTGACTTTTCCATTTCACTCACAATTATTCACTTTTAATCTTCATGGACGAGCCTATTGCAAATTTTGCTAGGAAATGCTTCTTTGCTATACTGGCCTTGATTTTTATGATACAGAAAACAGAAGCATTGGGTGAAAACAATGGCTATCACATAACTGTTTTTCATTAATTACTCAAATACATGATTTAATCTAAAACTTTATCTAAAATGATATGAATCTTGATTTCTTGTTTGTATAAAAGTACTGTTTTCACTGAGTAATGTGCATCATGAAAACCCCATTGACTTCAAAAATATTTATTCATTTTGTCAGTTCACAGATTTTTGATTGAGAATTGGCAGTTTATATCTGCCTGATAAAGCTAATAAATGCTCTGGTGAATGAAGTTACCAAGATAAATAGCCCCAATGATAATTGCCTCTAAGGGTTTGAACTTATTACCTACAATAGTACAAATTCAGAATTCTGGAGGGTTGCAAAATTACATGAGCACTGTTGACTGACTCATAGTTGATCACAATACATGTACTATACATTGTTACAATAATTATTCTAATACACACAATTATTCCTAAAGCGGGCTTTGATTCAGTACCATACATCACTGATTAGAATTTTAAACTAGACAAACATTGATTTAACAAAACAACACACTTATTCAATCTTTCATTAAGGCATTATCTAAAGTTACTGTTTATAGACTCTTTTCAGTACTGTATATACTTTTTGATAATACTTAGGCAGAATATAAATTTGATATATCAGTTTTTTTCTTTAATACATAAATTTAGCAATACTATTTGTCATTATCATTAGGCATTCCGAGTAGCAATACTACTATATAATATCTTGGTGTAAAATATTGTGTAATCAATACAATACTATCCATAGGCCTGGGACTTTCTGGGTACTTTAGTACCCTGGTACCATATTCAATTTTCGGGCGGGTACCAAGGTACCTTACATTTAGATAAATGAATTGATTGGAATGTAAGGATGCAAATGAAACACTGGTCAGTGGTGTAAGTATGTAATTATCATCATAAAATATATGTTATCTTCCGATAACATCAACACTTTTGAAACTCTACCTCTTTGAGCGACTGATTTATGATTAGTTAAGCAACTTCAGAACATTTTTTCCCATTTAATCACTGCATCATGGATTCTGATGCTCCCATTCAGGTAATCAGTAATGAAAATTTGTACCCGGTAAGCTTAGCACAGGCGGGTATCCAGGTACTCAGGTTTTAGTCCCAGGCCTACTTTCCATAAAGGCCAAAAAAATAAATTGTTTGGTTGTCCTCCACAACTTTTCTTGAGCAAGTGCGGGCGGGCGGATTTTTTTAAAAAAAGATTTTTTTTCAAATGTAAGTCAAAGTTACACCAAATTATGGCCTCTATAAAGGTGCAAATAAGTCTACTGTACCGAAAAATTTCTTTATACAAGTTTAAAAACAGTATTAAAATGGAAACAAAATGAAAACAACAACTTAAAATATATTTTAAAAAAATCAAAATTCTCAAAGAAATTAAAAATCTTTTTTTGGAAATCTGAAAATTAGGCACGGTATTCTTTTGTACAGTAAAAACTTTTTTCAAGTTTTGAAAAATAGGGGTGGGCGGTCGAGGACAACCAAACAACTTTTTTTTTTGGCCTTATATTGATAAGATACTTTTATTGGTATAAATTCTTTCAATGTGATTGAAAGACACTTAGGCTATATTGATACCTGGATACAAAGCTGCAATGAAAAAATTAAGGCACACAATTTTGCTTCCTTTTATGATGAATAAGTTGATAAACTTATCAGAAAAAGCCTAATACTGAATCATGAAGGCAAGATCTTAAACAAGAAGAGGCAAGAAAAAATTACAGTTGTGTTTTCTACACAACTTTACATTCAAAAATAAAAGCTTAATTTGAAATAAAGTAGAAAAGTTGCAGATACCAGTCTTTTTAAAGCAAAAACTAAACAATATATAAAAATTTCCTCACAAAAGAAAGCAATAATTGGTATTAAATAGTAAGTCACACAATTTTGGTTTAGCCTGATCTTTTCGATAAGAAAAATGTATGCCACATAGTCATGAAGTATAATGTTATAGAAATACAAGAATTTCACAATGCATCATATGCTTTATTCTATCTAAAAAGTACTGTTTCTTGTAATAGTATTGACCATAATACTTAATAGTACTGCATGGATAAGATATTTAGCTTCTGTTCAACAAAAAACCCAGTCTAATTGTTTTTTATTTATAAATCTATTTTGGCTCCATCATTTTTCAAAGTTACCCTAGTTTAGAAGGTATTTAAATCCAGCTGATACTCCAAAGTCAGCGTCACCAGTTATCTGAGTACCAATGCCCTATAACACATTTGTATTCTATTCAGGTATTTACATTTTATGCAAATACTCGGACTTGGATCAAGTAAACCTACAAAGGATAGAAGGCATGTACATTTTATGCTGATACCTGAAATTCAGCTGTATTCATCACTTTTCTAAGTGACCGATGCCCCATAGTACTGCAGTAATTTCCCTACTTTGCAGATACCTCAAATTCGGCTTCGCCAGTGATGTTATAGAGTTGATCGGAATCAAAATTCACCACTAGCGTCCTCTTGCCAACCTTCTGAGCTTTCAGTTTTACCTCCTTTTTCACTTCTGCATTCGCACCAATGTTACTGCAAGAGATAACAAACAAATTAAACAAATTAGACATTCAACAACTCACCATATATATCTTTGTAGAGGAGTGTACCATTGTTGATTTGTGATGAACCCACAGTTGATATTCAAATAAGCGCATTACGCATGGCATAGCATTCACGTAAGTGTGTTTACAATGTACAAACCTAGCAACAAGCCCATGCAGCGTGCTGCGTGCAGACTGCCTTGGCAAGGATAAACACTCTTGGACACTAGGACATGGCACTGAAATTAGTGCTAATGCAGACGCATGGATGCATTGTTATTGATTTGTGATGAACAACTCTGTAGCATGTTTGAATACCTAAATATTTACTGGGTTTGTTTCAAATGAAGTATTGTGTCACAATCGACCTTGTAGTTGACTTTATCAAACATTGTTTAGATAATTGTTATAGTATATTAGTTGACATGGAAATGCTTTTTAGTGATGTGAAAGCATTTTCAGAGATTTGTATGCATTTATATTTTTTAAGTATAATTTACAGAAGGGAGCTATTGAAGTTCGGGTTTCTTGTACTGGCATATTCATATATATTGGCAACTTACTCTTGCTTGAGCTCCATCAGCTTTTGTAGACCTGCTCCCTCCAGGGCAAACACACAGTTAGTCAGAGTTTTGTTGAGAGGGTTTGTGAAGGTAATGGTTGCTGTGAATTCTTCGCCAACCTTCAGCTCCTTCTTAGAGACGGCAATACCAAGGTCTGGGGTACGCAGACGGAAGTCATCTTGGCCTGCTAACAGCTGATGTGTCTCCTGAATAAAAGAAAAAAATTACAATTAAGAATTATGCCGACACTAGTCAAAATTGTACCTGTTTACCAATGGACTTAAATCTATTCAGAAATCTACGGAATGTCAGATCAGATGCTCTTTAATCAACCAATAATGTACAGGCTCATTGATAAGCAATATTTTGTGTGCAAGCAATTTTTTTCGTTGGGCAATAGATGTGTAAAAAAGTCAAATCTAGAGAAGAAAAAGTCAAGATAAACCAATTCCATGCAACTTTAAAGTGGTATAATCAAAGACTAACAGACAGAAAAAGCAAAATTTCCATTTGAAATCGAGTGGGTAAGTAAACCTCTATCTTCAGCAATCTCAGGGCTCATCACACTAAAATCTTTAAAAAGTTCCTTACCAGCGACAAATTACAGTTCAAATTTGTATGCGACCAGTTAATGCTAACACAATTGTTTTAACTCTTTGTATTGTGTTAAGAAGGCTACTTCCATGATCTGTTGCATCAGAATTTCTGGAAAGTACTGTTTTGAATATATCTATACATTAAAGGTGCAATTCGTGATTTTGATGGGACAAAAACCTTGTTTCTTTTCTAGCTAAATGAAAAGAAGAGTAAAACATTAATATATACTGAAAAATTTTACTTGATTCCAAACGTTCGTTTCCAAGTTACAAGCTTTTCAGCATTTTGGGGCCTCGACAATAATTAGAAAATGACAAATGTTCTTACTTTTCTCAAAAATGCAAGCTAATATGAAAGAATGGTTTGGGGATCGTAACATATACCACTTGAGGATTCTTATAAGCTAAGAAACTCAATTTTGATAGAGGTGACCTTGAGGGTGAAAAGTGGATCATGAATTGCCCCTTTAATTGAAACTATGGTGGATTTTTGTGAAACAATGAAAATTATATTTCTGTAAATCATAACACTAAAGGAGGTTTCGATTCATAATCATCAAAACATTCTGATTTGTACTCTTTGTAACAAAAAACATAACTTATTTGTGAAAAGAGTATAAATTAACCAGAGTGAGAATAACGTAACTCGAGATTGCTGGGATTATGACATAACAGTTTGACAAGCAAGCTATACTCACTTTGACTTTGCCCATGACAAAGATCTTCATTGCTGATTGGTCAACCAACTTATCGATGTAATCATCCACAGTAACCTTGACAACACTAGTCTCTTGACCATTAGCTGGCAGTTCAACTTGCAGACGCTTCATTTTCACACGTCTTCCAGGAGCCAACACACCTAACAAGATAAGTTATCATTTGTTAACTATCAAGGAATTTATAAAGGGGAACCGATACTCTCAGCCATTTTGATTTCACCGCCGTGTAAATCCTATGGGACGACAGCCATCTTGGATTGTCACTCATGGAGGTTAAGTTATTGTACCTCCGGCATTTTACGGCTCCGCGTGCCTAACTTCGAGAGTCTTCGCAACGGATTAGCAGGAAAATTGGCATACTTTGATCAGAGCAAGTCTCAATACACGCTACTTGAAACGCAGACACGGTTTGCGCGTGAAACAAAATGCACAAGCTGTAAATGCGTCAAGTGAAGATTTACGTGATCTGCTTGGATATCGGGCCGAACTCCGAATACATCCGGATCCAGAGGTACAATAACTCTGCTCCATGAGCGACACAAGATTGCGGAGAAAACTGGTTCCCCTATAAAAATTCCTTGCATGGTAACTATAGACAAATCCAATTTCACATATACATACACCTTAATGTCCGCCATTTTTTTAATACCTGGGGCTATCGACATAAGGTCAGCACCAACCCTAATCAAAAATTTGAAAAAATAAGGGTCGGGAAAGCACCCAATTTTGCACATATTGGGTGTTATTTGAGAAAAGTGTTGTAAAAAAGTGGAAAATGCACCCAAATTTGTAACTTTGGGTGCTTAATTTTTCTTTAAAAAATCCACTTGAGGGCAACACAACAATTTTTTGGCCTAATGCAAACCAACTTAATTGGTGCACAATTTGCACAGATTTCAAAATTGAATGTATCAAATATTGCATGCATAACTGAATTTTATTTTTGCAAAAGATTTTTTCAAGAAATTTGGTGTGCATCAAGGAGATGTCCTCACAGTTATTGGTAGGACAATGAGATATAAAACCAATAAATTTAAATACAGTATGGATTCATACAGCACACATAAACACATAGCTGATCATGTCGAGTTGTCATTTTTTGTGCACTTTAAGAGTCGAGCAAACATTATCATTAGGTTATATTGTGACAAAGGGCTGCTTAACGAAACACTGATGAGAGCTAAAAAGATGCATATCAAGTTGGACCAGTCCTGTTCTTGTTTTACCATGATTCCTCCATTTGGGTTTTTTAACACAATTATCCTGATTATTATTTTTGACTGCAAACATTACCAATATGTTTTTTAATTCATAGGCTATAACTTGACTAAGTACTTTCGAAGCATTTCCATGAACCTTTAAAGGATGTTTTTTGCCAATAATTGATGACAAACTGGCCTAAAGTCTGAAACTCCATAGTCTTACCTGTATAATAACAGATCTGCACAGTGATAAACAAGTTGACATTGCGAACCTCTGCACTCCGATTTATCAAAGGAAATTTGACCTCAAAGTCGCTACCTATGAACACCTGGTCCTCTACTTCTACTTGGAAATCAACATCTTTCTTAAAAAGAGTATCAGGCTGGTAGGTATCTGGCTTCGTCCCATGTGCGATGGCGCTTTCCACAGCAAGACGCTCCTCTTGTGAACCTGTGCGATGTTTAGACATAATGCAAAATGTTCAATAAGTATACTGAAATAGTTTAATGTTGTTATATACTATCATAACTTCTGCTGTTATGATTATTTGTTGTACAACTTTTGATATGCCAAAGTGAAAATGATACATTATGAACATAAAAAATCTAAGCTTGAAGGTAAATTATTGGTGATTGATGACAAAATTGGGTCAGTCAAGGTCATAGATTTCTCCTTTTGTTTTATTGTTTTTGAGCATCATAAATGATGTCTTGGGTACTGATCCACTTCAAATTGGGCTATTTGAAATCATTAAAAACATAATGAATAATTTACGACAATACAATTACAAATTGATGTTACTGGTTAAATGCCTCATTTACCTTTATCAACAATGACATTTCATCATGCTACTAGACTAAATGCCAAACTAATTTTTTGACAAAAGTGAGATTTTTGAATAAATCAGCAGATATGACATCGAACAAGTCAAAATGAAAATGGTCGAACTCAAGCCTTGTGAGTGAGGCAATTGTATTACAATACTTTGTCACGATGCATAACTATGAATAGATCTAGATGAACAGATTAATTAAGCTAAAGGCAAAATAATAATTTACTGACAATTTAAAATTATAGCTATGGTCTATATGAACCATATGACATGTCCATGGTAAGCAATGCACTCAAGCTAATCATGCACACTTGCATCTTTTACCATAATAGCTGAATTTACAAGTTTTTTCTGCTGAAACTGACTTGGGTCAAAATTTAGTAGTGTTAATGTAGAACTAGCAGCACCATTCCCTTGATCACCCCTCCCACTGATTCAGCAACGAGCCCAGGCAGCATGCGTTGACTGGATGAGGTGGATAGAGGCTGTTGGACACTAGGTGGTGTAGGACAAGGCACAGAAATCAGGGCCGGTGTTAATGTAAAACGGTCTACCTCGAAATAAAATAACCTCTCCTACCTCACTTTATATAACTGCCCAAGTCATTTTTTAAGGTTATGTAATACCTTTTCAGACATGCCAACATAGTCATGATAGATAGATGCATCAAATTATTTACCTAGGAAATATCTAATAAAACTTGACTATTTTTCTCAATTTCCTACAAATTGGTAAAATGGGTTTGACAATTATTTTAGCACCATGATGATTTCAGACTTATTATTCAAAAAAACATGAAATTCGTCAAATTAGCTAAACATAATACCTTCTGGATGTTTGTACTGGTCTTTGACATCCACTCCTGGGTTTCCATACAAGCCAACAAATCGGCCTACTTTCTTGGTGTACAGAGAGCGTCCAATCGACCATTTAGTTAAGTTGATCTTGGTGAGCACGTAGTCATCCAGACTGATGTCTTCTTTAGCCTCCCAGTATATCTGATCTGCATTGATCTCAGCAAACACAAATCTGGCATCATAAGGAAGGTACACATGGCCTTGTTTGATGGCGTTCAGAGAGGCTGGACCAGTCTGGAAAACACCTGGGTGAATGATAACAAGGGATTGAGGTGATCAGTCATTGGACAAAATAAATACATACAGGGGATGTATGGTGTGCTATGCCTCCCTTACTTGTAATTCCATGCAGTCTTAGCACACTGTGTCCCAAGTAAGGTATGTTTCACTCTAAGCATCATTCCAAGTCCTACAGCAACCTATAGGGGTGATGAATCATTCCATATTTCAGCTATCACATTCAGATCAGCTCACTAATAAGTTCCCAAGACATTTCCCAGTGGGCAAAAGCAATTTTATCAATGTTTAGTTAACGTATGTAGTAAACCATTTATAAACTAGACCTAAATTCAACCAGAATTCAACCATTTCTACTCGGAGGAATCAAGGTTTAAAAAAGAAACCTTGATTCATTGAATCAACATTGATACTCAATCATTTTTGTTTGACCCTTGATATTAAATGTTCAATCAATGTTGATACTAACTAAATGGTTTAGGCAGTGTTACAAAATAAACCAGAAAATTATCAATTTTGAAAAATGGTTTAAATGGTAAGGTTAACATTAAATTGAACATTGATTCAACATTTATAAATTGATTTGTGCTCGCTGTGTTAGCAATTACTAAATTGTCCAAGGGAATTTCAAGCACACTCAATTTTGGCATCACCAGGGTTCCAACTTGGGACCTCCCACATCACGAGTGAGCACTTTACAGATTGAGGTTACTTTACTGTTGATTGAGGTTACTTGACTGTCAATATCCATCAGGTCCTTAAAACAAACAGTAGCGTAAGTCAAACTGTGTCTTCATTAAAACACAAAAGAGTTTGGCATCTCTAGTTTTTAAATGTTTAGGTATAACACATTAAATAGAGAGAATATCAAGTGTTTTTTATATTGACTGTCATTAAACATGAGTGACCATTTTTGCTTCCCATTATCAATCAAAGTGAATATTCTTAAACTGTAGGAAAACTCAATTTGTTTAATGTTTCCTTGAATAGATATGGCTAAGATACCGTAGTTGTGTATTACTGGATAGTTTAGTTTACCAAAATACAGGGTTCATACGCCTTTCAAATTCAAAGACTTTTCAATGACTTTCAAGGTCCAAAAGTATGATTTTCAAGGACTTACCACAGCAAAAAATACAGCACTATAGTGAAACCCACAGCTTCTCTCCACTTTTTGGGTATATTCTTCATGTTTGACTGCACCAAATTAATCTAGCACCAAATCTTTTATTACAGGATTAAATAAATAAAGGCCTATTAATTTATTTTGCAATTAATAGTTGATACAAGTCTAAGCAATAAATGTTTTACACCAAGGATACACCATTCTTGAACTCTCCAAAAGCTGATTGTCCTTACCTTCACTTGTTTCTTGCGGTGTAGCATCTACAGCCTGCCATCCTCCGTATCCTGGCGGAAGATCGTGCCTAGCCATCCAGCAGTCATTCCACACATGGAAATTCCACACGGAATCACTCTCCAGATGCTCCAATGGGTTGCCTTCTTCGTCAAAATACTTGTCAATGGTCATACTGCTGTCTGTGTCATGAGCCGATGCGAAGTTAGTCACGCTACGAGCTGGGATACCGAGGCATCTCAACACGGTGGTAACAACGCCAGAAAACACCCAACATTGACCATACTTTACAGGTTCCTTTTCCTTCATGTATTGTTGAAGGATGGCTACACTGCCGTTCCAGAAAGTTGGACGCTTACCATCTGCATATTCACCATCCCAACGACCGTGAAGAACACCACCATCATCTTGGACATTAACTGCAGCAGACATTTTGCGAGAGACAATAACTGGGTTGCCACGATCTCTGTCCATGACGGGCTCATTGCAATCTTGCAAAAAGTACATAGCAGCCTCGAAGACACCTTCATCAAACTGTCCAAAGTTCCATGGGCGATATCCAATCTGGCGATATGTACCATACCACAAGTATCCCGAATCATTCATGACGTATTCATCCTTTTCGGCATCGCCTGGTAAATAGACAGCGTCTTTTTCGCACCAAGGGTTGAACAGGAAGTAGATTTTCTTGAAGTATTGAAAGGTGAAATTATCAGTGCCCTTGACTTGAGTGATGACTGACAGGTTGTAGTACCCAATGGGAGCATTACATGAACTTTGCAC
>JXSR01S013106.1:23893-38391 GCA_000969725.1 Ophiothrix spiculata
TCACATTCCTCCATTTAATGCTGTTTTTCCTATAAACCATTTTTGATCAAAATCTTATAGTATTGCTTTAATGATTTTATTTGATATCCCAAATATGTAACAACAACGATAGATCTGCTACCTGAGCAATTTCAAAATAAGAGTGGGTGGGGGTGGGGTGGGAGGCATACAGCTCTCCAGGAGTTTACTCCTTCCTTCTCTATGAAGTGATTAGCTGTGAGCTGGTTTGGTACTAGGAATCAGTGTGAGGAAATTCATTTTTAATTTAAATAATTTATGGTCATGTTCATCTTCATGAAATTCATATCAGCTGTTTTAATTAGTTGTTATATCAGTCAACATGCTAAAACAGCAACATATTTGGCATACTTCATCAAATCATTATCACAAGATGACATGACAAAATTGTCTACGGCATGGGCATTAAATACTTCGTAAATATGTGTGATCAGAAATGTATGGTAAAATATGGTGTGTTTAGTCTAATGCAATCACCCACAAATAAATTCCACTACAAACAATACCGCCAAGGCCAGTGCCACCATAAAACATGATATAGCAGCAAAGCATAGATCTTAGAAACTCTATAAAAAGTTTCTAAGATCTATGAGCAAAGTCAAGACATTGGTGACAATATGAATAGGCCCTATCTAAGTAAGTGTTATAGTACGCGCCCCTGCGGGCAAGTACTATAACTTACTTATCGTTATACCACAAGCGAATCACCTAGGGAATAGGAATTTTTTCACATAAAGTGTGTCTAGACAGGGCTTGTTATCCCATATAGCGAGTCTAGGCATAGATCTTAGAAACTCTAAGATCTATGGTCTAGGCAGGGTTTGTTCATAGATTCTTGGTTTGTTATCATAAATTTTAATTAGGATACCATCACAGAGATTATTCTCTATTAGGAGTTGTTATCATGGCATAATACATGTAATTAGTAAGGAGCAATATTTTGTCCTATGATGAGGTCAATATCACTTTACCTCACCTCATGGCAAGGGTTTCCAAGTCAATCCAACTGTACAGTTACATAACAGTTATCAGATAAAGGTCAACAAATCCATGTCTGGTTGAAATCCAAATATTTTATAACTATAAAGGTGGGCTTTGGTCTATAACATTAATCTGATAATTTAGAAGACAATCACTACAAAGATAAGGCCAAGTTGTTTAAAGAAAATAGACAAAAAGTTATAGATGCTTTGGATAAACATATATTATACAAAATCTTCAATTCAGGAGAAATCTAGTCATGGATTCAAGCTTATTTTGTATTGCCAATTATTATATAAGATTTTTCTTTATTAGGAGAGGTCATTCTACCCCATGGTGCCGGTGCTGATGTTATAAAGGCAACAGAAACAAAAGCCTTGTTCAGACGATCGTCGACTAGCCGTTGATATCATCGAAGAATTAGTCATCGATGAATAACTTGTGGTTTATGACCGTCTGAATGCGATCGTTGACAAGGAAACTTCAACTAAACTTCAAGTTACAAACCACAAGCAATCTTATGGTTTACGCGTAATCAACGACTAGTCATCGAGGTTTAGGTCCGTCTGAATTGTTTGTCGATGACATCGAAGATAAGCGTGACTATTGATGCATGAACCTGTGTACATTTACCCTATGTTATCTCTTTGGGCCTATTGTAGAATGTACATGTAACATAACTGAATGCCTGAATCTCATTTGCTGATGTCAACTTGTTTACTTATATTTCAAAATTTTTATCGACAAATTTAAATTTTTTAGGTAAAAATTTGTCGGGGAATTATTTTTTGATTTTGAAATGACAGATTATGTTAAAGATTTCACCATTTTTTATGGATATTTTCTTTAATTTATTTATTTATTTATAATTATTTATCATACAACATGACGACTGACTATAAAGGCTACCTTCTTCTTCATAGATATATTCTCTTTTTCGTTTGTTATGTATTCTTATAGTTTTCCCAATTTGCTTCTTTTGACATGATTTCAGAACTGAGAAAATAGTTTACATACTGGCATCTAGCGAAACGTAAAATCATATCCAAAATTTATCATCGATGACAGCGTTAAGTATGAACGCGCGTTGTTGACTAATTATAGATTAATAACTGCGTATTACTTGACGCGAGTGAAATTGTACAACAATAATGCACCGCGTGCTGAAGTTGAAGTTGTCCACACTCACGAGGCGCAGCCGAGTGAGTTGGACAACTTCGACTTCAACACAAGGTGCATTATTTTTGTACAATTTCACGAGCGCCAAGTAAAGAGCAGTTATTAATCTATTTCATACACGAATATGATTAGAATATAATTTTTAAAAAATTAAACCGCATTATTATTGAAAAATGTGTTTCCTATTTCAATAAAACATAGAAAATACAACCATCCATCGTCCCATGTTATTCATTGTAATTTAGATTTACCTTTCTTTTAAAATGAAACTTGCCATGCAAGCGCGAGTATGGTACGCGTACGCGTATATGGAATTGTACAACGCACCACGCGATACGCAGCGTGCAACTAGACGAGATTAATGAATGCGTAAAAGTTACAAACTGTCCAATTAGATTTACAATTTCAACGCGTACACAACGCAGAGTGTATGAAAGGTCGTTATTTAATCATCGATGATTAGTTGTCATCGATGATTACACATCAGTGAACAAAAGTGTGTTCAATTTTAGGCCCGGAAATTTTGACCTTCACAAACAAGCTGTATGTGCTACATAAAATTTAGTCAAAAAAACCAGTATATAGTCGAATAACAGTATTTTTAATCAACATTTTATAAACTGCTACTTGGATATTGTAAACAAAACTGATATATAATTGTGATAATAGAAACATTTCTTCATGTGGAAATGGCCAAAACTACCCTTAGATCATAATCATACATGTTTTAGGTCAGTTCTGTCAGAATTTTGATATGAAACAGATGTTTTAACTGAATGTGATAAGTAGGGACAGTTTTTGGCAAACAATAAATGTTATGTAATAATTGGTCTGACTGGGGCAAAGTTATAAAACTCCCTTGAGGTTGTCTGGACGTGATAAATGGTACAAACATTGAACAAGTCAAAAAACAGATGGTGGCTAAGAGACATGATAACTTTATACAAGTATGTAAGTTATCACCAATCCAGTACGATAAATTTAAACATTAAATTCATTAACTCTATGGAATGGGATATTGTGAGATTCAGGGGGGTTAGGGTTAGGTAAAGTGAGCCCACATTTAGCCAAAAATGGATTCCTGTGCGCTGGCGGTAATGTGAAGGGTTGTAATTTTCAAATGCGCATAAAAATCATAGCTCAGGCATAAACAAATCGGGTATAACGATGAATAGATTCTAGGCGATCTAAAAATGGTTTCTAGATGCCTGTAGACTGTATGGTTTTAAAAAAAGTAGCAAGTTGAAGTGATAAAAACCTATTTTTTGTCCTCATTTCTTAGGAATCAGGAGAGGTTTAGCAAATGAGACACATTTTACAAAATGAGACAACATATACCCAGTAGACTTTTTGGGTTCTATCCATGAAATGAAATGAAGAGTTTGATTGGCCAGTGCGAGTGATCCCTAATCACCATTCTCAAAATTCTGTTATTCCTAAAAACATTAAAATAACCCTCTTGTTGTGTTTTGTCTGGTTACATGTGCTAACAATCTAGTATCCAAATTTTTCCCCCTCTGGCAACCAGTGACCACCAAAATTTTCTCTCACCTGTGCTGAATTCTACAAAGATCTTGTCCGTCTCCTTGTTGTAAGCACGATCCAAAGTGATGCTAATGTCAAATGGTTGACCACGTCGTAGGATCAGTTCTTTAGAATCAAAGACGTAGGTATGATGGGCAAAACGATTCTTTTCAAAATGCTTATCCACATCCACTCCAGTTACCTAATTGGAACCAAAATGAAAAACATGGTTGGATTTAAAATTAAATATGCAAAACAAGGCGGTATTGGATAAAAAAATGCAATAAATAAATAAAAATAACAATAGAAAAAACATGAAGAAAGAAGTATATGAGTACTTATATGCACACACACACACACACACAAAAAGAGGATGGAAATCAACCCCTTCCAACAAAGACGGAAGGTTAAACAGTTCTTATTGGTCTCAAAATGTTCTTATTGCTCTAAATTGATATCCTTGCACTTTACTAAAATTATTGTTCATTTTGAATTGTCCATTAAGGATGATAATAATTGGGGGAAAGATCACGGATGTATTGGCTATGGTTTGGTAATACTCTGTTATTACTTAGCAATAGAAATATCTATGCAGTTCCTGTAAATTCTTTCATGATTTGGATATTGTGGGGGGGGATGTTGCAAGGTGGACACCATTGAAGGCAAGAGATTATTACTGTATTTAATATACATAAATGTTCCAATATTCAATTTACAAAGCTCATCGATTTTCAGTTAATTATATTTAATGAAAAGTGGATTTGAATGGCTTCTGAATTCACTATGAATTATTGTTCGCAAAGGCTGTTTAACCATATCAAGAGCTACTGACAGATGAAAGGTGAATTTGAAGCAATCTTTTGGATTCTAGTGATGACATATGGCAGCCATTACAGATACTTTATAATCCCTCACTTCTCACTACTGGGCCTCAAAATCATAAATATTCTTCACAAGCTTGTTCCTTAAACGGGATTTTTATTTGAAACCAGGAAATGAGTGGAAATGCAACACAGAACTTCGAAATGTTCCACTTGTATTTTGCAGCAATAAGACTATTAAAGTGTTCATATGAGATTGCATGATTGCATGTCATTGATTTAGTTTATACAAAGTTCCTGGGAATGTTCCATTTGTTCTGCCCCATCCCACAAATAATTATACAGACATGACCTCAATTTCCAAACAATTTACTTTGTTATAACCTTTCCTGATCTCATAATATATACACATTTCCAACAATTCAATAATTATTGATCCTTGAACCAAAAGACGCTTGCCTTGGATGAAATATTAACAATAGCTAACAATAGTGTGTGGCTTTTTATGTTTAGTGACATTCACCAAATGACCTTTCATTTTCAACTTAATTCAATTCAACTTTGTATCTTGAAAGAAACTGCACCAAGAAAGTGTGAACTGTGTCTAGACAACAACAATGGTGATGGTTGTGCAGAACTTTGTGTAGAACTAGCACCGTTCCCCTGATCGCCCCTCCCACGGACCCAGCAACGAGACCCGGCATCGCGCGAAGCGCTGTGGATAGAGGCTGTTGGACAGGTGATGTTGGACAAGGCACTGATACCAGGGCTAAACTTTGTGCTTAATATATTTTATTGAAAGAAATGCAGGAAAGTGTTCAAATGAAAAGTGCAGCTGAAAAATTTGAAAAAGTTTTAATATGACATGCTTGTTTGTGTATATGTGCTTGTAATATCAGTCCAGATCTATTAGATATAGAATGTTTTTAGATAGAGCAGTTAGGGGTTAGTAAAAACTATGGCACACCATAGCAGACAAAACCCACACAAGTTTGAACCACCCTTATAAACCTGATGTGATGTGCAAACTAAGTGTATTGCTTCAAACTTATAAGTGTGATTAAGTTATAATCATGTGGATTTTGTCTGCTGTGGCATGCCTTAATTTGTACTACTCAGGGAAGTGAAGTATATAAGGCCAAAAAAAAAATTTGTTGTGTTGCCCTCACAGGCCAAAAAACGGGAGGACCGGATTTTTTATTTTTTTTAAATTTTTTTTTTCTAAGTATGACCTCCAGATCTTGAGATAAATGGTACAGTGCAAAATATGTGAGGTGAGAAGTGTTTTTGTGCGAAATATGTTCATGAAAATTTGACAAATAAATGATTCAAAAAATAAAATAAAAATTGTTGTTTGCTAAATATTTATTGAAACTCGTAACTAAAAGGTAGTACACCTTCCGGTTCCATTTATTTCATTCCAATTCAAGAATTTTGAATTATTTTTTGTTGAATATACATACACAAAAGAATGAGATGACTTCAGGTCGCTGACCTCTGCACAGAGAGTGCTAGACTTTTACGTATCTGCACGCATACTAGTAGTTTCGCGATCGAGGATTTCAAGTATTACAAAAGACTAGCTAAAAACTAACCTATTTGCAGTATCGTACTACGAATAAGAGGCAGCTCGTCTACTATTCGCAGTACTGCAGATACTGCACATTTTTATTTAGGTAAGTAGCATCGGCATCTTCTTATTCGCAGTCCGATACTGCGAATTTATTCGATACTGCGAATAGAGTCTTCCAAAACAAAAACATGTCCGTCGAGTCGCCGAAGTATTGACTGCATTTTAAAAACACGTAAATATCATAAAATTTACAACAAATGTGTACAAAATAAGAAATAAAAATAAAAATGCCGGTCTTAGAATTTCGAAATATACGACCGGGCGGGTGAGGGCAACACATCAATTTTTTTTTTACGCCTAATAAGCAAACTTCCAGACTTCAGAAATAAAATATTGAGGTGATTATCCAGGATTATCCTACAATAAAAACCAAGTTGTTTTTTACCAAATAGGGTCAACTACCTTTGATTGCAGCTTTATTTTAGGAATCAAGGATTTAGGAAAATTAAAATGCAAGTTTGACTGTTTTAAAGGAGCCCTGTCCGATTGGGTCAACATTTTTTCAAACTTTATATTTTTGACAAAATATTTTTCTCATTACACATGTGAAATTTTACAGCTGAAACATGTCGCGTTTCGGAGATATAAGTGAAAAAGTGTAAAAATTATTAATATTAGGCCTAAAAAAATGTGTTTGTTTGCCCTCCGCGACCGACCCAAAAAATGCCAAAAATTTGGGTCGCGATTTTAGGTTGTTTTTTTCCAAACATGTAAAATAATGAAGACTCAATATTTTTAATGGAAAACATAAAATTTAGCAGTATAAAGTCACATTTAGTAGTATAAAATGCATATTTCCACTAAATAATGACCCACGATATTTGATTAAGCCTTCCATTGCTTGGCATTTGCGATAAAATCCATGTAATGACATCACTCTTTAAAATATATGTGATGAGTAAAAAAAAAAAAAAAAAAAAAAAAAAAAAAACCAACCGCCCCCCCCAAAATTTCAATTTTTCCACTGGAGGGCAAACAAACAATATTTTTTTTTGGCCTTATGGTAACCATAATATTATTTACACAGTAAAGAATAGGCTAATGGAAAATACAAAATTGCTCATAAAATCAAAACGGTTGTTCCGATTTGACTCAAATTTGAAATTGAAACATCTTTAGTGGTGATCTTTCATATGACAGCGAAAACTAAAATTTCAAAAATCAGACCATGTACCTTTAATTATTGATAAAAAAAACAAAAAAAAAACAGGAATATCAAACATAATTATATGCTATGATTTTTTTCTGAAGTGCATGAATTTGTTGCATTTTTTTCAGAACTGGAAATAAAAGCTACTGAAATTGATAACATATGATAATGTATGATAGTGTATACTCTCATTCATCTGGGTTGATATAAGTTTGAGTCAAGACAACCAGAAAATTTACTTACTCGGAGCAAACTAGTCTCAAAGTCTACATCACAACCCAGCTGAAGGACGATGGTTTCGTCCGCAAATTTGCTCCGAGTAAGTAAATTTTCTGGTTGTCTTGACTCAATTATATTCTTGAACATATGATAATGTAATTAACTCTTACACTATTCAAGTTCACATCCAAGTTCAATGTCCTGTCCTACCTGCAACTCAGTGGATAATGGGCAATAGGTTGCATTGTATACAAATCTCCTCAGTTCACTCTGAGAAGATTTTTCTCTTCCCAGGTTCACTTGAGCCTGGCACTTAAGAGAGAAGTTAAAAATTCTCTGTTACTGGGTATGCCTACTATTGAAATAAAACATTCATACTGATACCTCAGCTGATATCGGAGCAAGTTTGTTTCCTGGGTTTGTTCTTGATCTTTAACTTGTGTGAACACATCTTGATTTCATTAATACCCTGGACCCGGAACCAGCGTTAACCAAATCTCAGGACCAGGAATTATGTTCTGTGTACTGTGTATCTATGACCAAGTTTAATTTTGTTAAAACAAATTATTGAAAAATCTAAACAGTTTCAAGAACATTTTTTCATTCAGTGTTTGTATGTGGTGAATAGGAAGGGGGGGGGAGTTGTTCATAAAGAACCATCTTCAGAATTTCCCTACTAACCCTATCAACACCGAACCTCACAAAATCCCATTCCCCAAAATCAAGAAAATCGACAATGGACCGGGAGCGGGAGGTCCCAGGGTCAAATTTGGGGGTGGGGGGGGGGGGGGGGGGGGGGGGGGGGGGGGGGGGGGGGGGGGGGGGGGGTGTTGGGAGCAGAACCACCTACTTTTAACATGTTAAATTCCGAGGATATAGTTTGGGTTAGGAATTTTGCACTGTATCAAATTTGATCCGTGTTTTGTACCTTGTCCGTTTGATCTACTTTATCAAATTTGATCCTTGATGTGTTTTGTACCTTGTCCGTTGGATCTACTTTATATTTTATATTTTTCAAAACACAGTGATTAGTTAATTATTAAAACCTGGTAGGAAAAACTTCCTCCCAAAAATGAGTCTTTTGCAATAGGGGTAAAAGTTTTGGCAAACTTGCTAATTATCCATACTGTACTATCCTTTTTATTTTATTTTACATATGTGGAAGTGCATCCAACATAAAGTTATACAAATCCATTTAGATATAACTCCATTACATGCTAATTTGTGCAAGTGCACAAATCAATATCGGGTCTATAATTTATGCCTTTACCCATCAATGTAAGGGCTAACCCTATTGGTTTATTCAGAGTCTTGTCGATATACATTGATCGATGCCCATCAACGCGTAGTCTTTACACGCGCTATGCACAAGGAAAAGCGCATATAAAAGACTACGCATCGTTGGGTGTCGTAAGATGCATATAAATACACTCTGAATAAACCATAATCTCCAAAAGGTTACAATTAAGCTTACAAGAGAAAATCAGTAAAATAGCCCAAGTCCAAATATCTCATAAACGGGGATCATATATGAGTACCAAATTGCTGCCTAGGCAGCGCCCGCTGGGTAGCTTGGTATAGGTACCGGGTTTGAGTCCCGATAGGAAACACCAATTTTGGACATATATACATTTCCCAGGAGATAGATTTAGAACAAAAGGAGGTTAGGGTTAATGTTAATAGGCTATCAGGGTGGGTGCTACATGTAGCTTTATGAATTATTATACCAAATACCTGATAAGCATAACAGCTGGAAAACATGGCTTCTTTATTATATATCTGGTGTGTGGTATGGCCAAGGAGAGTTGTGCCAATGGGTGCCAATGGTCAAATACCAATTCAATTCAGATTTACCCTGTTTATAAAGATGCCATTTTGCAAAGTCAAAAAAGACTGGAAGTAATTTCGTCTAACCTTAAGCACACTAGGTTTGGGGACCACATCTGGCGCTGTTGACCGAGCTGTTCTTTCCCGTTCTCTTTCCTCACGGCGTCTTTCCCAATGACTTCCCCAATCAAAGCGACGTCCACCATGTTCATACAAATAGCGTCTTCTTCCTAATTTTGCAAAGAATATCAATATCAATATAAGTAGAAATTTATAAAAAGTTTTAAATGCAGCTTATCTAATTTCCTCTGCAAAGACCACATTTTTTTCTACATTAGTAATACAATCTGGAACATGTTTTTATATATGTGACCCGTCATATCGAAAGGCACCTTCAGGGGCCTGTTAAGGCTTTTTTCATAAATGTTTTTTGCTCTGTTAACTCAGCAACAGATAATTAGATTCAAATAAAAGTATACATTTCTTGAAGCGGATTTGCATACTGCACATGATGGTCAGGTCATTTTTGGACCAAAATGCGTAATTTTGGACCAAGGGTCCAAAAATCATGTTTTGGGCCCAAAACTTTACGGGAAAGCTAACTAAATTTTGCTTCGTTAAAATTTTTTACCAATTTTATTTTTAAAATCTAGAAAGTAATATCTGGGATCGCTTTTCTCAAATTTTTGATTTTTTTCTTAGTTTTTGAGATATTGCCAAAAATTGGCCCAAAAAATGTCAAAAATCCCACTCCTGACACCATTTATGGTAAAATATGCCACATTTTGACCTATTTTTGGCAATATTTCAAAAAATAAGATAAAAATCAAAAATTTGAGAAATGCGTTCCTAGATATTGCTTTCTTGATTCTAAAAAGTAATATGGTCTAACATTTTACCAAAGCAAAATTAAGATAGCTTTCCCGTAAAATTTTGGGCCAAAAACATGATTTTTTGACCTTTTTTGGACCTTAGGGCGATAATTTCACATTTTGGTCTAAAAATAAGCTGACCATCATGTTCAGTATGCAAATCCACTTCTAGAAATGTATACTTTGATTTGGATTTAATTATCCGTCGCTGAGTTACAGTCCATAACCCATTTCTGAAAATGAAAGGTTGACAGGGCCCTTAATACGACATACCGGTAGTAAATTACGAGATACAGGCCATTGAAGCTGAGCATGCATAGTCAAAAATCACGTCCAAGGTCGAATTTCTAATTTCATCAGAAACGTTACCTTTGAAGTGTATTCTATCATATTAATCAGGTTCCAACATCCGAAACATAAGACAAATGTTTTAAAAACCGAGATAAAAATCCATTCTCCATTCAAATTTTACCAGTACAGAAACTTGAAACTCGATTTTCTCAGAACTATAGTTTTCTGAATCAGCCGGATGCCTTTTACCAATTTGGATGTAACTTTGAAATCGTACATCCAATAACCAAAAGCAAGGTGTCATTTAAAGCTTAAAATATAATATTTCAGATGAGACCAAAAAATCAATTTTAATTTTGGGACCCTTAAAGTACCTTTCGATATGATGGGTCACATATAGATACCATATTTTGCATCTTGAATGGAAAATACACTACGGTACTAAAAAAAGGTTTTGAAATCTTAATACCCAGCGAGCATGTTCAATGTTTGAAATGCCAGAAAAGTAAAAAAATATATTCAAAAGCATTTTTGAGGTGGGATATCTTCAATAAAATGTTTTAGTTAAAAACCACTTTTAAGTCTTTGTCATTGTAGTTAACATTAACAGAAGGCCAGGAAATGCTTTGTTCCTGTTTGTCAATCAAGATAAGCAGTTTTCCTAGATTGAAATAAAATGACATTTAAGGTTGTAAGCAAGGCAATTGTTTACTGTAAATGGTCACATTTCCTCATTCATCAAAATATAGATAATCCAGCGGTGGTGTATGCAATTGATAAAATAGAAAAACCATCCTGAATAAGTTTCCCATGTACTGCTAAACTAAGAATTTAAAAATTCAGAAAAAAAAATTGTGGAAGTAAAATATTTTGCACATTTCTTAATCTGGAGCAGGGCTTCAATATCCGCTGTAACGCGGCCGCGCCGTTCCCAGAAAAAAGTTCGAAGTCCCAGAAAAGAATCGGTAAATAAAAAAATAGTAATAACATATAGTCAAATAATGATAAAAATTACAAGAATTTCTGACAACAGATTATTTTTCTGACAATATTGAATGGTGCCAATAAATAAATGAGCCAAATTTGGGGGTGAATATCAAATTACTGTACAAAACAAGCGGGTTTTTAGAGCAATTCGTGCATTTTTTCATAAATCTCACAGAAAATTCTCATTAGCACCAGAAAAGTTCCCAGAAAGGTTGAAATTATTTCTATACCCTGATCTGGAGCTTTCAGTGGCATTTTAATGTCACTAAATGCATCACCAGCATGCAATAATACAATGCACATGTTAGCAGCATTTTAATTTGATTAAATCTCGGCCGTAGCGAAATTGAAATTGTAGCGTTATACTGTAGGATTTTAAAAATTGTCTATTTAGTTAATTTTTACAACTCTTGAAGTCCAAATTACACTTCTACTTAATTTTTCTGTTTTGACACCTTCAACATGACCCAAGTGGTATGTCTAGGTCTGTGAAAACTACCTTTTCCATCTATTTTAATTCAAGCATGGCCCCAAGTAAAATATCTGTTCCTTCCCCCCTCTTGCCCTAAAATGAAATTAATAATTAAGTATAAAGTTTCAGCATATAGTACTGCATACATGGTGTGCATTGATGTAAGCAAGCAAATTTTGATCCTTCAATCTTTGTTTTAAAAAATCTGAAACTGAAAATTTGCCTTGTTTGTGGCTAATTTTATTAGAAAATTGTAATTTTTATAGTAATTCAATCAAAATATGAGTTATTTGGTACTTCCAAAAAATGTGTGGTGAACCTTTGTGTATAAGCACTTAAGACAATGTCTGGTTAAGCCGCATTAAAAAAAAACACTTTTGAATAATAACAAGTGTGACTACATTACCATGGGAAGTAATGATTGATTATGATTTATAACATGACATAATTTTGTAATTCTAGAATATTTGCCTATCATATACATCAGTAATGTCAGCAAATTTCTGTTTTGTCTGGGACAATGATTGTCTGTAGATTTCGGGTATTTTGGCTTCCGAGATTTTAAATATTATTTGTGCTTCCCAAAAAGAACTTGTAAAAGAGGCATGTCTATTACCCACATGCAAACAATTACAGTGTATTGAATGTACATATTTAGCATTTTCTGATATATTAACATATCATCAGCCAATCATTTACTGGGTCACTTCTCAGAAGTCCAATGCCCTGTTTTTCCAAGAATCAATTATGTGTATTTGGCAACTGGGACTCAATGCTAACGAGCAGGACTCAAATTCCTGGTACTCACCTAAATATGGAGCTCGTGTGGTCTAGTGGAATTGAGCAGGACTCCGAATCAGTAGGTCGTTAGTTCGAGCCCCGCTATGGCCAACGGGTTATGTCCTTGGGCAAGGCATTTAATCCTCATTGCTTCGTCTACCCAAGCGTTATTGGGAAGCTGTTATGGGAAACATTACAATCTAAGTGCAGAAAGGGTGCGCGCTTGGCCAGCGACTCTTAGGTGAATGCGAAATGATTGTGACGGTTTCATGACGGCAGCTTTATAATAGGCATCAGCGCTTTGAAAAAGTTGTATAAGGCGCTCTATAAATGGTGTGTATTATTATTATTATTATTATTAAATTGACTAAGTCAGTGGCCAGTTTAAGGTTATTTTCAATGGAAATAGTGAGTGGGGGGGGTCCAATTCAATGCCCCCTACTGGTTAGGAACCGTTTACTTGTAGGGGGCCTGATGAAAAAAACATATCGTATAAATTTTTCGGGAGAGGGGGGGGGCCTTTTTCGACCTTCAAACAGCATTTTTGTGTAACTAACAACTCTTTACAATTAGGTAAATATAGTATTTATGAATATCCTTTGTGGAGTGTTGCAGTTTGATAAAAATTACCATTCTTGGGACATTGGGTAGTGCACTTATGCAATGGACTTGAAAATTTGACTATTTTAGCCTCATTTTGGCATGATCTGTTTTGACATCAGGCACCACTAATGATGTAAACTTTTGGAAATTTCCACTAACGATTTTTGCAGGTATAGATGGTTAGAGTTGATGAGTTTGAATTTCACGCTATTAAAATGGTCAATATTCTTAATGAAGTCTCCAGGAGGGGGACAGTCACTATCTAAAGTGACAGGATGTGAGATGAAAAGTAGGGGTCATCAGGAGTAAATTTACACACAAAAAATAGGAGTCATTTAGTACACAACATAGATAAAAATGGGATTAACCAGGTTTAAAAATGCAGGTCATTGAGGTAATCAATCTGAATGCAAAGTTGAAATACCCAATGGCCATAGGCCTAAATAAAAATAAGAAAAAGTTAGTTCAGAACAACAATACAAGAAGTTTTAAATATACCCATTCCCTGGGGAACCAACTCATTGCAAAGATCTTGTTCTAGATAAATCCAATACCGGTAATCAATATATTAATTACGGGATCTTCCGAAACTTGACCCACTTTGATCTGACATAGTCTTATCTGACACAGTTTTTATTTGATCATAAGGCTATGAAATCATTTTTAAAAATATGGTAACATGAAAATGGGGTTTCCGGTACAAATTGGTGTTATAACTAATAATTTCTCTCGACTTTTCAATTTTATTATACAGGCCCTTCGTATTTTTCGCGCGAACAATTATTAGAACTTTCGTATCTCATATGGCCCAAACTTAGATTCTTGTTTTTACAACTTTTTAAACTCCAACACACCCTGCTTCAGTTACACGCGATATGTGTCCACTATTCAGGAAGACTGGGTTGGAGATTAAAATTGAAATGGCAACCATAGATTTTAATACCGTAACACAGACTATCCTGAAAAGCTCGTATATTTTGTAAAATAACATTATATTCTACCTAAATATAACAATAATTGACCAAATTTAAACCCGAATTTGCTATTTAATTCAATTAATTTGCGCATGTGCACAATATACTATTCTGTGGGGGGCCTGATGAATAAAAAAATGTCGCGTACATTTTTTTTTGGGGGGGGG
>JXSR01S013107.1:19139-35500 GCA_000969725.1 Ophiothrix spiculata
TATAGTATAGGAAAGTACATGTATCCATTTTGTACATTTCATGAGAAAACATGTGTAGAGCAAAATATGCATGTGGATGCCCAAAGTTAGTCACATTTATTCATTTTAAAATATTTCAACTCAAATCTTTTTTGAACCAAATTTTATAATATTGATTTGATATGCCAAATAAGTGGTTTGCATTTTTAGATATTAAAGGTGTAGGATACTATTTCAACATGTGATGATTATTTTCTTTAACTAACTGACCTTGATCTCTGAAATTCAGTTTGTGAGGTTTATCCCTTTCTTGGTTACTCTTCAGAGGCAAAATAAAGTATGCAACACTGTGGAACTGCCTGTTATGTGACACATTAGAAGTGGAAAATACCAAATTTATTCCACGTTTAATGCCATATTTCCAAAACTATAAAGATTTTGAAGATGAGATTTTGGATTTATAATCAGAAAATTAGAGCTTCAATTTGACATCAAAAAATATACTACTTCCGGTAGAGCCCTGTGGGATGAGAATGTGATTAGTACATACACCTTTTAAGGTAAAATATCTCATATTCATTCATCATGACAACACAAAATTGCAAATATTCAGTTGTCTGCTGCAGCTACACAATACAACCAGCTACTCTGAAACAACCTTTAGTTATTAAGGTGGTTTCAGAGTAGTTGTCGTTGCGGCAGACGACGTTGCAACAGACGACCAAGCATTTGCAATTTTGAGTTGTTGTGATGTTGCAAGACACATTTGCATATTGCCGCAATGGTCTATCGCAAGAAAGGTTGAATTCTTTCCCAACTCAAAATAACGTGTCGTTACGACCATCACGACAAGGTAATTGATATATCGGCTTGTCGGCATTTTACAGATGCAACAAGGTCGAGTTTACGCATTTGAAATTTTTGGAGTCACGCTGGTCGTACGACCACACGACAGGCGACTCTGAAACCAGCTTTATTATTATATTATAGTCAAATGCCTTGCCTTGGCCAAGAACATTCGACTGACATAACATAGCTGGGCTTGTATTCATGAGACCTCAAAAAATATTTCAAAAGTCTTAAATATTTTCTAGTTAACCCTTTGAACCCGATGAGCTTTTAGGCCATGTGTCAGAAATTTGATGTGTCTGTCAACAGGCATGGGTAGTTACAATTTTCAATGGTCTTATTTATATCAAAAGACATCAATGAAGCTGTGAAATTATTGTTAATGGGTCATTTTGCTCTTATTTACTCGACAGAGGTGAAAAATTTCTCATATTTTCGTAAATTTGATCACAATTTTCAACTAATGTGGCTTCGACCATAGACTACAACGTAAATGTTTAACATGTTGGACGACATAAACAGTAGGCCATATTCTTTTGTGAATGATATTTATTGGAACAATTTAGACTTCTGTAAAATGAAAAAGTAAAGCAAGGGAAATCAAAATCAAAGCAAGCTTAGAGGTTATATTGTGTGTTTTACATTTTGGGTTGGCCCGGGTCAGCTAACATAATGGCCCGGGTTCAAAGGGTTGATTCACTGATGGTCTTGACAACTTCTTCCTTTCTCTCTACAGCAAGACTGTTTACCAGACTTCCCAGAAATCCTACTGATAGCTTTGAACAAAAATGGACTTCACTTGATGGACCCCGAGAGAAAAGTAAGTGAGAACATCACAACTGCATCCAATTTTTAAAGGTGCATTGGACAAAATTTTACAAATTTATCTGAATATAATGACTGTCAAGTACCAAATTATGAGAAATTTTGATCAAAACCTTCAGAAATGTAAAAAAATATCATTTTGTTTTGCATGTTGATCTTGGGCATGGAGTATCCATATTTTAGGTTTTTTTCCTAGAAAAAATTGCAAAGAGACTGATTATAGTAGGTATAAGTGTAAATATTTACAGAAAAAAAGTGAGGAAGGATAGGGGCTGGGGAACCTTATTTTTCGGAGGGTCATTAAAAATAGGGGTCATTTGCCCAAAGTTATGCCTAAAGTATATCGTATTTGACATCAAATTAAGGGAAATGTAATTTAAAACACTGGTTGATTTGTTTATTTTGTTACTTTATCACCTTGTAAAAAATTATACCTAACTAAAGACATTATGACCCAAAAATCAAGATTTTTCGTTAAAATAGGACAAAATTGAAAATTTTGCTATGATTATCTCTAAATTAGGGTTTATTTAGAAAAGAAAATAGCAAAGAAGCTGATTTCAACTAATTGTGGAAGTTACAGGTGTCAATATTTACCCCAAAAAAGTAAGGAAGGGTTGGCGCTGGGGAACCCGACTTTAAAGGGTCATTAAAAATAACGGGTTATTGGTCATTAGCTACGCGTAAAATATGTCGTGTTTGATATCAAATTAGGGAAATGTAAATTAGAACACTGGGTGTTTTGTTTATTTTATTACTCTATCACCGTGCAAAATGTTACACCAGATTAAAGACGTTATGACCTAAAATTTTAGATGTTTTGTTAAAAATAGGTCAAAATTCCAAATTTTGCTATCATTATCCCTAAACTATGGTTTATCTAGGAAGAAGATGGTAAAGAAGCTGATTTCAACTTGTGGTATTTATAGATGTCAATATTTACCTAAAAGAAGTAAGGGTGGATGAGAGTTGGGGAACATGATATTTAAGGGGTGGGGTTCATTAAATATATAGGCTATTAATTCGAAATAATGCTTGAAGTGCGTCATGTTTGATATAGAATTAAACGAAAATATAATAAAAACAATGATGTTCAATTTGTTACCTTATCACCTAGCAAAAATACTATACCTGATTGAAGATGCAATGCCCTGAAAATTGTGATTTCTTGTGCAAAATAGGTCAAAATTCAAAATGTGGTAATAATAGTTCTAAATATCAATTCTTTACTGACTTGTTTGCTTAAAAAGACAGCTATTGGTATGCTTCAAAATTGTCCCGTAAGTTTTCGCTCAATAGCATGCCGGAGCATTGTGTATATTTCAAAATGGCGACTTTAACCCTTTACACACAACTTTTTGGCGATCATTCAAAATGGGTCCCAATATTGAGTATGAGTTTTAAGGCTTTCTATTATTCATTATATATAGTTTGAATATATCTTATAAAGCCTTTTCTACCAGGGTTGATCCCCCTTGATTGCATAGAACTTACTTCAGCCATTTAAGTAATTTATTTCTTAAATTCTTAGTGGTCATTTTGATGACAGAATGGTAGGAAAGTAAAAATAAAGTAGGCCTCCTAAAGTTTGGAAAAGGGGGTTGAAGCTAGACACAATTTTGAAATAAACACACTGTACCTTACAGAAATAACATTTACCTTGCTTATAAGCAAACAAACTCGGTGAAAAAAATGATATTTAGAACAGTTCTCACCTATTTTTCACGAAAAATCACAATTTTCAGGACATTACGTCTTCAATCAGGTAAAACATTTTGTAAGGTAGTAGAGTAATAAATTGAACATCACTCTCATTGTTTTCATTATATTTCTGTTAATTTGATATCAAACATGACACACTTCAAGCATAATTTAGAGTCAATAACCTTTGTATCTAATGACCCCCATAAAAATAAGGTTCCCCAACCCCAATTCACCCATACTTTTTTTTGGTTATTATTGACACCTATTAATTCCACAGTCATTTGAAACCAGCTTCTTTGCCATTTTCTTTTCGAAATAAACACGAATATAGGGAAAATGATAGCAAAATTTAAACTTTGATCTATTTTTAACGAAAATTTTAAAATCACAATTTTTAGGTCATATTGTCTCAATTTGGTATAATTTTTTTGTTTTTGCAAGGTGATAGAGTAACAAAATGAACAGTTCACCCAATGTTATAAATTACATTTCCCTTAATTTGATGTTTTTTACGACATACTTTATGCATATCTTAGGGCAAGTGATCCCCTTTTTTTAATGACCCCGAAAAATAAGGTTCCCCAGCCCCCACCCTTCCTTACTTTTTTTCTGTAAATATTTACACCTATAATATTCATAAACAGTTGAAATCAGCTTCTTTGCCATTTTCTTGTCTAAATTGTGTGCAATAAGTCAGAAAAAGGTTAAGTTCTATAGGTATAACATTGCGTTTGCTTCATAGATTGCAGATAAATCAAAAGAAATTCCAACTTTCATTTTAGTCTACTAATAAAGCCAATTTTAAAATTTTAATTCTAGGGGGCAGTTTTCATCATTGTCGACAACGATAATCACTTCAAATGATGTAAAAATCCTGAAATGTCTGAAGAAAAAGTTTGGGAATGATGCTGAACTTATCCAATGCCCCTTTAAAACCCAGATCCTGTCAATTCTTACAAAATTCCAGAGTGCTGTGGAAGCATCTTGGCCCCGGAGGACCGCTTAAGATGACAATTGGTACTCGTGCTAATCATAAGAAATGACATAAAATGGTCTGGTTTTGTACCACAGGTGGTGTCTACGTTTTTGGAAAAAGGGGTAATTTTCAGCATAATTTGCACCATTTAGGGTTCTAAATTCAGGCTATCTTTGCCGCCAAGGGTCACTTTTCACTTAGAGTTGCTCAGCTGAGTATTGTGCTGTCCATGTTTTGAATAAAAACTTCTTAAAACAAGAGAAAATAAATGTTGACTTCATGTAAATGAAGGAAAAACTTAATTTGTATACTTTTTAATATCTAATTTGTTAGCAAATGGTCATTACAAACTTACGCCATTACCCCATTTGGAGTGGGATTTTCAAAATCTTCACTGACCTTACGCAATTTAGGGGTGCAATTTGCTATCAACAATTACGCCATTTAGGGTCCAATTTTGAGGTGCTCGACGAGCATGAGTACCATCCCCCAGATCTTGGCACCCTGGATCTATTCCATCCTACAGAATCCTGAAAACGATCAATTTAGCTTCCTATTGACTTGCTATATAAAACGGCTTCCTAAAAACACCTGACAACTCAAGAATAAAATAACTGGTTGCTTCAGCAGTGCCTTTTCTTAAATAATTATGCACTCTTTTATCACAAAATGATAAACGCAATTTGCAGTCAATTTTTCTTATTTTTGAAACAATAAATTGTGAACACCAGTTTATTCATGGGAGAATTGATCTGAACTGTTTGATAAGTTCAGATTAAGTCAGGTTTGAAGCTAGTAATTATTTGAGAAACTGTGTTTGAATGGAGTCTTTTCAACACATGTGTAAGTGCTTCGCAAGCAAAGCGTCGGTCGTCGCACACACATAATTCGACTTGTCAATAATGCAACACAGTTTTGATTTCAGATTGGGGGGAGGGAGGTCGAGATTCAAAACACTGAAACACTCATAATTAAACCTAATGCTGATTGAAGAGATGGTCTGTTTTCTAGCCTAAGTCCAACTATGTCACAGGAAAAAAAAAACCTGTTTTCACCGGGATTTTTTTTTCAAGGAGGGATTTTATTGACAATATATAGGCCTCCGGCCCTACAATAGAAGTACGTATTGTAAACAAGATTTGCCTACTGATTCAAACCCATGACCTCTTGCGCCCAAAGTGAGGCACAACATTATATTAGGGAGGTCACTATACGGAGTCACTGCCCGGGCAGTGACTTGGTCCCCATCTGTAATTCACATCTATGGCATATTCAGATTTCAGTGCATTTGTCGTGCTTTTAACATTGAGCTTTAGTGTGTTCTTAGTTGGATTACAGGTAGTGTAGCGGCATAAGTCCATGTCTCTTAATCACTGGGCATTGAGTGTCGTGGGTTTGAATCCGGTGGGTGGCGTGTGTAGTATCCTTGAGCAAGATACTTACCCTTTTGTGCTCCTCTCCACCCGGGTACCGGCATTCTTCAGTGCTGGGAACAGGGTATAGAAAAAAATAAACCTTTCTGGGAACTTTTATAGTGCTAATGAGAATTTTCTGTGAGATTTATGAAATATGCATGAATCGCACTACAAAATCGCTTGTTTTTGACAGTATATTTGACATTCACCCAAAAATTTTGCTCATTTATATGTATTTCATCATTCAATATTGCCAGAAAAAAATCATCTGTAGTCAGAAATTTTTGTTATTACTTGACTTTATATTATTATTTTTTAAGCTTATTGATTTTTTTTCTGGGACTTCAACCTTTTTTCTGGGCACGGCGTGGCCGCGTTACCGCGGATTTTGAAGCCCTGGCTGTGAAGGTAAAAAACTTTCGATGAAAAAGGTGTGGCGATCCCCTAACCACAAATATAACAAAAAAGTGGAGTCTGGCCCAATCGCTTTGAGAGAGAGATGGGCACTCCAACCTGTTTAAATACAGACCATCTTATTTACCTTTGCCTTTTTTAGTGTACATCTTTGTAAGTATTATTAACCCTAACTCTTATTTGAGAGATGGTCCGTTTTCTAGCCAAAGCCCAGCTTTGTCATAGAAGAAAAAAGCTTGTTTTCACCCGGATTCGAACCTGGCCATGACCTCTTGCATCCCAAGTGAGGCAAATCATCAGCGGACCACCTTGGAATTGCTGCCCGGGCAGCGATTTGGTCCCCATATCTAACCTGCGTCTAGACTATGATGTATTTGAACTTGGCCGTATTTTTGTGAGTATTATTAGTGAGTTCTAGTTGGGTTAAGGTTAGTGTAGATCAGATGCTCCCATGCAGAGCTAATTGATGTAAGCAAACTTGGCAATAATTCCTAGATACTTAAATTGCATTTTTTTTCAGGATATTCTAAAAACATTCCCCATGGAACAGATTCTTGTGTGTAATGGCGACCAAAAACACTTCGAGATAGCCCTCAAGGAAGGAGACAAGAAGACCAAAGTCCTTCAATTTGAGACTGAGTTGGTAAGTTTTAACCCTTTGAAACCTGGCCATTCCACGTGTATCTGTACTGCTGACCCGGGCCAACCCGAAAGTTTAAAAACACAATATAACCCCTTAACTTACTTAGATTTCTATTTCCCTTGCATTACTTTTTCATTTTACAGTAGTCTGAAATATTCCAATAACCAGCATTCACAAAAGAATATTATTAATGTCGACCAAAGTATTCGACATTAACGTTGTAGTCTATGGGCAAAGCTATATTTGTTGAAAATTGTGATAAAATTTGCAAAAATATGTGGAATTTTTCACCTCTGTCGAGTCAATAAGAGCAAAATGACCCATCAACCATGTGTTCAGTTTTATTGATGTCTTCCGATATAAATAAGACCATTGAGTCATGCCTGTTGACAGACATATCAAGTTTCTGGCACATGACCTTGAAGCTGGTAAACCGGCTCATCGGATATACCAGTACAAGTACACGTGAGCCGGCTCGTCGGGTTCAAAGGGTTAAATTTTGTCATTTGTATGGATTAGGATCTGAATTAAGTTTTGAACCAAGAGAACACTTTCTTTTTGAAATTGTTTTGGTAAGTTTGAAAATTGAGATAAATATGTGTGTAGAGCATCAAAAATAAAATTAGATTAAGCATACATCATCCTTTTTACTACAAAAAACCTCCTAAGTACATATGAGGGCTGCTTTGACAAAATGTAACAAATGAAGATTTTACATAAATGTCCTCTAAGGTGGAAAATGGTGATAAGGTGAAGAAAAAATCCTGTTGTTTTACGGGCGGACGGACCTTTCAAGTAGGGTTGGTTGGTCGGTCTGGCAGGCAATTTTTTTTTCTAGAGATTAAAATTAGCCTGAAATAACCTCCCAATTAATGTGGCCTAAATGATCTAACTATTAGGCCCATTAAATCAAACAAAGAAGCCGATGTGGTGTTCTCCAAAAATAACGAATCGATAACAGGGTATCAAACCTTTTGACAGTAATTTCCAGTAAACCTGATATTTCCATTGAACCTGATTGAAAACCTTGCGTATTCTATAGAAAATGCCTCATTTAATGAGGGTTAGATTATCGAATTATGTTGAACATAGTTGAGCATTATACGGCATTTTAGTTTTGTTCTGAACCTATCCCCTCCAAATATAATCTTACCATCACCAATATGCGCTTGGTGACAGAAATAAAACAATATACTATACCCATGATAACGCTTGGGTCGACGAAGCAATTAGACATAAATGCCTTGCCGAAGGACATAACCCGTTGGCTGTAGCGGGGCTTGAACTCACGACCTGCTGATTCGGGGTCCTGCTCCGTTCCACTGTTCCACTAACCTGCAATGGGTTACTCTTTTGTAAAAAATTATTAGCCATTGGTCTTGTTTTTTTAAATCCTTGGATAAGGATCTCATATTTCAAAAAATTAAGAAAAAGTGACAAAAGTTGTCCTTTTTGAGGCAAGAACACCCTTAGAAATTATTCAAAATTTACAAAACTGTCAATAGAATCATTAAATCAGCATTTTTGCTTAAATGTACCCTTGTAAATGGGTATTTTTGGCCTAAAATAAACCTTTAAGGCATGGGTATGGGTTCAGATCTTGAGTGGAACCCCGGGGGGTAACTGATATATGTGCCCGGGTAACCACCCAAGTTCCGCAGGTTCTAAAGGTGACTCTATGCGAGACCAAAAATTGGAAAAAATGGGTGAAATTATATCCTATGTGATGAGATTATAAAACAAATTCTTTCTTAGTCTGATAGCCTATCAAAGACTCGAAAGCCAAATTTGATACCCCTATGTGAGACTTGCAAAGTACCAGATCGAGTTTGATACCCTATACTGTAAGGCTTAAGACCGGTTACCCAGTCAGAATACCCAGTTACCCCCCCCCCCCAGAGTGGAACATGCCCATAAATTCATAATTGGAGTACCCCCTGATTTTATTGACAGTTTCTTTTCTTGTTTTATTCTACACAGGGCTACAAGATAGCAGATTTGGTCTTGGCTTACAAGACTGGCACAAAACGGGCAGCAGAACTATAATAGACTCACCAGGTATACACTATGCAGCACCCCAAGAAGGAGCATTCACCCAGGGGACCAATAACTTTAAGTGACTTACGAACCACGGAGCAATTGGAGTAAAGTGTCTTGCCCAAGGAAACAAGGAGACATAGTATAATGGTGTGGAAGAACCAAATAATTTAAAAGGGAGAATCGGTGCTCACTGTCAATTTGAATTTGATTGTCACTCATAAGAGGGGTGAGTTACTGTACCTAGCAGCATTTGACGACTACGCATGCCAAACATGGAAACATTTAGAAACAGGATCGCGGGAAAATTGAGATTTCTAGCTGAGAACAAATTGCAATAGATGCAGATGCTGAAGACACGGTTTGCACATGAAATAAATGCACACGTTGTGTCTATACGGCGAATGGAGATTTACGCCATCTGCCTAGTCCGGATGTACAACTCTGCTCATCGTGAGCAAAAACAATATGGCGGCAAGCTCTGCTTCTTGTTTTTAATTTCTTTGGAAGAACTTATGCAAGAAGTTAAATGAGAAATATATTTTACGCTTTAATCAGAAGTTATGCTAGACAAATAATGATAACTTTTTGTACAGCGATTTTCCATTTAGATCAAACCGCTCATGAATCCAGTGATTAAAGGGACTGGCCTAGATTCTTCCAACTAATTTTTTACCTACATATTTTTTTACATGAATCGGTAGAACATGTTAATAGTAATATAACCTACAAGTAGTTTTTCATAATTTTAAGGAATATTGGAGAAAATTGCAATTCTTTACCTGCTTTATTTTTTGTCGCCGGCGACAAAAAAGATGTGAAAACAGTGTTTCTAGTTTCAAAATTTAAAAAGATTTTGTTTCTACACATATGATGGATAAACAAATTATTTCTCCTTTAATATGTATTAATTTATCTCTAAGAGCTTTGTTTGATTTTTTATCTTGTAAATCCAGATCTGAGGTACAAATTTAGGATTCAGACAACACAAGATAGTCACACCACCATCAAAGAATGACATATTGCAAATTAGTTATCTCTCAATTTGAGCCATTTCTGTGTAAAATTTTGTACTTTTTTGGATATTACTAAGCTTTATTTAGAGCATTTTCATAAGTTTTTAATTCTAAGTGGAATCTAGGCTAGTCCCTTTAACTTTTGACCTCTCGATTAGAGATCTTGATCACAAGCATCGTCCACTGCTGTGTTTCCTGCGACGATCCAAATCCGATGACCTGGTAGACTCTTTTACAGGAAATCTTGATTTAAATAGCAGTGGGTTGCATTTGTGATCTAAAGAAAATACACCATCGCCACAGTTTATGACCTTTTTGCCCCGTTATCTGTAATATTTAACAAGTTCCATTAAAAAAGCAAATTTCAATCTTAATGATTTTATATGATGATTTTTGAAAAATTTCTCTTTTTAAACAAATGCAATATTCTTGCTCAAAAATGGATTTTACAAATTATTAAATGTTTCTAGACTTGTAAGGCCGATATCTCAAAATGTAATTTTTGCACGTACAAAAACTTTGCCCCAAAAAACTGAAGAGTATTCAACATCCTGAAAATTTGCACTTTTGGTGGATATTTATGTATGTATGTATGTATGTATGTATGTATATTTTAATGCTTTGCAACTAATGGAGCCAAATTTTAAAATTTCTTTTAGTTTTTAGATATATTCTTATTTTCTTCCCATCCAGCAAAAAAAATGTATTTTTTTGTGCCCGGTTGCCATGGCAACCATTTTTTCGGAAAAAAAACTCAACATTAAGTTGCACTACTTTAGTCCCTAAATGCATTTATAAACATAAAAAAATAAAAAACAACCCATGTAGTAGTTAATTTTTAGTCAAAGTTTTCATAAATGGCTTATCCAATTTTCGGATATTTGACCTTTGACCTAAGCTTATTTGCAAACGGTGACCAAGATATTGTTATTTCATTAACATTCTGAAACTTTGGTTCATGCTAAATATATTGATGTAGAACATACCAATATTCATGTATAAACTAGTATTAATATGTGCAAAAGAAAATAGGACTCTTCAAAATGAAGGCACTTCCCTCTTAACAGGTAATTTTCCTAGTTCTTGAAATGTGTCGTCCTCATTATATTATACAGGGTATAAGATGTGGCAAAATATTGTTGCCTTTGATTTATGACTATTATAGTAGATTTGTTAAGCCAGGGCACCTCACACATTTTGGCATTATGTTTTCGCTGATTATAAATTATATCATATTTATAAACTTACATTACCTCAACGAACCATGGTTTGGAACATTTAAATGTCTATCTTATTGTATAGTTATATTTGTGTGATGTTGAAATAGTTAAAGAAAAAGAAAACCATGCATAACACCTTTAAATTTTTGTTTGGCCTATTGGATCACGTTATATTGATCTGCATATCAATTTTTTTTCAAATCCTCCGAACCATTCATGCTCATTACTCTGTAAACAGCTTTTGGAGATAATATACCAATGATCTTTGCTGTACAAGTCGTCAAGTTAGTTGCCCCACAGTAAATACATAAGCCTATAAATCAAACTTCACATTGACTTCAATGCATGCAGGTATTGTACTTATTTCTGAGAGGATCCTTACCTAATCAAAAATATGCTCTCAATGTGTCATTATGCAAGAGGTGCCCTGACTTAAAAAAAAAATATACAACTTTCATTTTAACATCTGCTCAGTGAAGTACACTCCTGGTCAAAAGTGTTTGCGCACAAAACCTCTAACCAGCCATATGTCAAGAACCATTCATCATTTGCGTCATATTTTTTCGGATTTATATTTTGTATATACAGATCTGAAGAACTTAACAAGAATTGAATTTACCGCATTTGAAAATATGGCATGCTAAGCATACTGTATACTTTCTTCTGCATATTCAAAACGGTGTTTTATGTACATAACTGCGCAATTGTTGGAAAACTTATGACCTGAAAATGTTCTTTACGGTTACACGGTGATAACGAGCACTGAAATATAAAACTACATAGGTACATAGCAAAAAGTTTGTGTGGTGTATTTGCATATGGTCCAGGAAATCGGCCATTTTTATGGTTATGGAAGATCGAATATCAGAGGAAACAGATTATTTATATTGGATACATTAGGCACCTACAAAAACATGAATTTTTTTCAGAGTCTTAGTCGTTTGATATAATAATTTCGTTTTTGTCCGTATTTAAGCGTGCGCAAACACTTTTGACCGGGAGTGTAGATCTGTTTGTGTTGTGGTAAAGGACATGTTTAGGAGCAAAACATGGTGCGCACAAAATTGGAATTTTTAAAGAATGTCAATCCCTTTTATCAGGATCCGGATGAAGCCACACCGATGTACTTCTTCTCAAGGTTTTTCATTTCAAATCGGACCATGTACGCAAATAAAGTCAAATACGCAGATTTTGGGTTTCCCAACCGGAAATCAAATGAGCCCGAAATTTAATCCCACAATGCACTGATAAAGCCTAACGGTGTACCCAAATAGGCGTGAAATGGATGCGCACTACCATCCATCCCAAACAACAATTCAAATAACCCGCTGTCATGTATATGGATTGCAGGAGCAAATGTCACGGCTAATTAGTTTTACAGTACCCCGAAGAGCATCCAATTAGTCTCATTGAAATCATCGTTAATTGGCCAGCCTGGTTCATAACTGTTTGGAAGCAGGCCAATTTACACAGATTTTGATGGGCTAATTAGGTGAAACCATATCAATACAGATTTTCCTAGGGCAATTATCACAAGCAAACTTTGCCTGAGAGTAACATTTAAAGTCTTCTTTAAGTGATTCCCTTGGATAAGTGCATTATTCTCCTGTGATGCGGAAAACTGTAAAATTTCTAACGATTTTGAAGAACAAGCACAAGGTGTATTTTTGAGAAGAGTGGTAACAAAATGTGTAATTTTTGACAACGGTCTCAACAAATTGATAAAATATTAGCAAACACAAGATTAATCAATTGTATTTTCTAAAAGTTGCATTTATAAATTCAATAAATCACATAAGTCTAAGAATCTTGTAAAATAATATTACATACTGAAGACCAACTAAAATTGCGATAGCAGAAGTCAAATTTTGTATCTTTTATACATTTCAATGGCACATAACTTATAAAGAACTGAAACACAGAATTTGACCTGTTTAGAACAGGGGAGAATGATGCCTTTAGTTAAGGGGAACACTTAAAAATTAAGTGTAAGAGTTACACTTAGGCTGCGATCACATAGAAGTATACGGTATTCGCTATACGCTATTCGATGGCTATACTTTATACAGTTTTTTCGAATAGTGCCCTCTTATGTGACCTGATAGCATCAAATTCATGTGTTCGATTGAATCTATACGCGTGCACAGGTGAAATCGTGCACCGTATACCCGAATAGTATAGTTCTATGTGATCGCAGCCTTAGGCTTACCCCTAGGCTTAATGTGACCGTCCATCCCAAAACAGCTGTAAATGCAGCCTCTTGTCATTTTCATTTTTTTTAAATATTTGCAAAGACCATGTTATAAGGATTAAATTGACAAGTCAATGAACTTCACACGATTTCCAGAAGTCAAGTTATGGTCCATCAAAGATTGTGAGGGTGTAAAAATATACAACTGAGATAAACGCATTCAAAGATCAACAAGCCCCATATTTTCTGTTGATTGTCCTCAATATTATACAGATATTTTTAATATTTGTGATCAATTTCTTGAAATGAAACTTTGCTGGAGTTAGCAAAAGGATTGTGAATCTGACAAAAAAATCAATTTAGGAAAATTACGACCTTGGCATGTATTTTCACTTGTAGCCCAAATGAACCTTGTTGCATTTACAGCTCGTTTGAGATGGACAGTCACAAATATATTTTGTGAATCCTACAGATTGTTAGTTTTTAGTATACTAAAATCAAGTACACAAATGATTACGTCAGACTTCTCTTTATATTTCATGTGCAAAAAGTCAATATTTTTTATTGTTTCAACAGTAGTACAAATAAAGTAATGGAAATTAAAATAATCATTTCCATAGTGCATGTTAAGGAGTAGTTAGGCAGTTCAAAATTATTTTCTGTTACAATTTAAGATATTAAAAGGGAGAACGAGTCTTGATGCCATTCTGGAATTTGACATTTATACTGCTCAACAAATATAAAAATAAATATAATTGTGAAAGCTTTGTGTGCAGTATAAACAAAAAACAAACGAAGACCATAATGGTCTATTCCAATTAGAATACACCCTCATTAACATTTAACTGCAATCATTTCAAAAGGGGAGTGAATACTTTAGGTATACCAGCCCAATAGACAATTCCATGTGAAACTTCCACACACTCTTGTGTTTTTTTTAAAACAAGAGGGTATGCAGATTTCAAACAGATTTGCTGAATGAGCTATTTCATTTACAATTCACACTCCCTTTGATAACAGCATATATCATGTAAGTGTGGATATTTTTATAGGGGACCACCTCAAAACTCAACCGGCAGTTGACCTGGCTGCTATTGTTCTGAAAAATGGCAACTGCCCGGAACCGCTGGTTCGAGGCGGTCAGATGCCTGTTGAGTTTTGAAGCGCCCCCTACTGCATGTGTTTTAAAAAACAAACGTGTGATATGATCACGAGAAAGAGTGAGTCGGTTGTCAGATAAATTGGTTTCCAGTTACAATAATTGTATTTCTAGTGTAAATGACCAATAATGATAGCCTGGTTTGAATCCAAATGTGGTATTTTGATGCAGTTCGATTGTAATTTCAAAATCAAAATTTGGAAATTCCCAATATGCGACGTACTTCCCTTGATAGTGTCACATATGTGACCCGTCATATTGAAAGGTATCTTTAGGTTGGCATAGTAAATTACGAGATACGGGCCATTGAAGCTGAGCATAGTCAAAAATCATATCCAGGGTCGAATTTCTAATTTCATCAGAAACGTTACCTTTGACGTGTATTCTATCATATAAATCAGTTTTCAACATCCAAAACATAAGACAAATGTTTTAAAACCGAGATAAAAATCCTTTCTCCATTCAAGTTTTACCAGTACTTAAAACTCGATTTTCTCAGAACTATAGTTTTCTGAATCAGCCCAATGCCTTTTACCAATTTGGTTGTAACCAGTCTTTCCCGGAACGTACAGCCGTAACATTTGTTTGTTACGGCCTACCGTAACATTTACATACCCTGTCGCTGGTGACGTCCCATGCTTAAGGTCACGTAAGGTCAGGTAATGCGCATCAAACAAATGTCTGAGATGATTATCATTGATTATAGCTAACGAGATCCGAAGCAAAAATAATCCCTATTCATCATCGTGTTCCTCCACTACCCCTGTATTGTTATTATAATTACCTAACCCATTCGATCGATCAGGCACTATAATTATCTCAGCTAAATGTTACATTATCAAATGATACGACTGGACCGTAACATTGACGAATGTTACGGCGCCAATTTCTCCTATCTTCGGGAACTTCCAATTTTCAAAAAACAGACCCACCCTGAAAAAAACCCAGACCCGATAATGAACTACGTATATATATGTAAATCACATTATGAAGCATCTATATATAATGACAAACTTACTTAAAATTGATTTTTTCCATGGTAAATCCACTCTAAAAGTGGTCTAATTTAACATGGAATTCTGACCACTTTGTTGATCATTTTTGATTAGCACAACCTTCAAAGCCGACCATTTCGGTTTGTGATAATCGAGTGCATGATTGAAAGGTACAGTATCAATCTTTTTAACAAATATTGCGTCTAACGTCGCATTTCGCGTCAATATGGTACTAAAAAGTGTTAACATATGAATTCGGCAGAGAGTGTATTATGTTACGGTGAGCCGTAACAAACAAATGTTACGGCTATACGTTCCGGGATAGACTGGTAACTTTGCAATCGAATATCCAATACTCAAATGCAAGGTGTTATTTTAAAGCTTAAAAAATATAATCTTCCACATGAGGCAAAAAAAATCAATTTTTTAATTTTGGGACATTAAAGGTTACCTTTCGATATGACGGGTCACATATGTGAATATGCCTTTAGTTATGATATCAAGACAGCCATTTCCCCTTTATGATATCTGTAATCAACATAATTCATAAATGGTGAAGGAAACATATGTACATTTGTTTATTGTAATTGGTCCCGTCTCTGAATATTGTAAATTCCATCTCTGTAAAAATGAAATTCATCACTGTAAAAAATTGATATTTTATGCTTCCAGATTGTGTTACAAAGTATAACACTGGCCTGGTATAACATATTATATTATTAAACCTTGTAACAGATTTATACAGAAAAAAACAGAATTTGCAACTGGTTTAATTTCTGTTCCATCTTCACAAATAACCCCCCCCCCCCAAAAAAAAAAAAAAAACATTATATAATAATAACCAAAAATAACATTTATTTTGGATAAAATAAAGTAAAACAAATCATTTCAATTTGTTTTACTATAAAATCACAACTTTCTCTGTATTTACACCAATG
>JXSR01S013109.1:3202-14721 GCA_000969725.1 Ophiothrix spiculata
ATTCTTTTGCTGACATACAAATGCTTGAATGATTTACCACCTGCATATTTAACTGATCTCATCCATGTTTACACACCTTCACGTCGACTACGGTCCAGCACAAACCTCGAACTTGTCACTCACTCACCGCGTACATCTTACGGCAAACGTGCCTTTTCATTTGTCACCACATCTCTGGAATACATTACCTGTCCGTATCCGCCTTGCCAATTCTCTGAGTAGTCTCAAGTCTCAAGTAAAATCTCATTTGTTTAAGTCCAATTAGTTTTTCTTTCTCATCTCTGGGTTTTTACATTTTGCTTATGTTGTAGTTGTAAGTTGTAGTTTATAAGCTATAGTAGTGTAAGTTTTTCTGTAATTGTATTGAACTTTTGCTCTCTGTATATATTGTGTTTTTCTTTTGTAAAGGGTATAGAGACCTTTAATTAGGTTTATGCACTTAAAAGCGCCTCATTATTATTATTATTATTATATTGAATAAAATTTGAACTTTTACTATAGTAACATGTATGAAATTTGCTTCTTTATTGTTGTGGGAATATCTTTAAAAAAATGTTATTCCATTAGGCCAAGAAAAAAAATTGTTGTGTTGCCTTCAAGTGGAATTTCTGAGAAAATGAGTCGGTTGTTCGAAAATAATTTATTTTTTAATATTTTTTTTAAAAAGCACCTAAATTATGAAATTTGGGTGCATTTTCCACTATTTTCAAAATATTTTCTCAAAAAACACCCAATCTGAGCAAAATTGGGTGCTTTCCCGAACCTATTTTTAATAAAAATTTTTGAATAGGGTCGGACGTTGAGGGCAACACAACAATTTTTTTTTCTGGCCTTATAACTAAATTTGCAGTAATAATTGTGGGATTTTATTTTTCTGTTTTTAATTAAACAAAATAACCCCCTTTTCTAATGATGCAATTTTTATCTCATTAGTTTGAGTACAAAGTTATTCCAGTTTAAAGCATCAAGTTCCGTATCTTTCACAAGTGATGTCCGCTACTTTATCATTTATCATACTCTAAAATGTCCTATATTTTTCTTCCTCTTTTGCTTCCAACTGATTTGATATATTCACTGGATATTGGTAAGTACGCCATTCTGAGCTGGTTTGAAGTTGGTGATGTTTGCATGTTACACAATAGTTGTGTAGTGGTTTCTGCTTTTCAGTCCAAAGCCTGCTGGACCTACACACAAACAGCAAGAAATATTAGAGTAGTAAAAAAAATCACCTTGTTTAGGCTTTCGACAAGGAAACCCAACTTGATACTTGCTACCAAGTAAGCTAAAGGAAGCTTATCTTCAACAGGGTTCCAAGATGTTATGTTTTAAGGTAGAGGATTTTGGTATCGCTATCAGTTTCTACTCCCAAGAATGCAAATGAGGATAATGAGCTTTATTCCGTTGTTGAGTACCCTGTTTTATGTGCGGCAGAGCATGCCATTGTATTCAATTGGCTCATTTGCATTCTTGGGAGTAGAAAATGATAGTGTTACCATGATTTTGGAGGAATTGACCTTTGACCCAAAATGGCGGAACTTCCGGTTAGAGGAGGTCAGAGGTCAACTGAGGTCACAGGAAGTTCATCAAAAGGTAAACCGAGGTCACCGGAAATTCACCAAAAGTCAAATTTATAAAAAATTCAACATGGCGAATGGGGGGAAAATTCAAATTTGAAAAAAAGCAAAATTCAAAATGGCGGATGGCAGAAAATTTAAGTATAAATAAAGAGAGCGTTACCGAAAGTTGTTCGTGATTGGATGATTCAAATTGTTTTCAAATTCAAAAATATCGGATGGCGGGAAGTTCAAGTATGAATAAACAGAGTGGTATCCGAAGCAGTGGTTTTTGGTAAATCATGATATAACTTTGGAAATGTTGAATTTTTTGGGTGTTCTGGGATCAATTTGAGATGAATTGAGTAAAATATCAACTAATTTGGGTAATTAAGGAATAGTTTGGGGAAAATAAGGAATATATTGGGTATTTTTGGTAAATTTAGCGTGATGACGTGTGTTTTGCTAGATTTTTGTATTTTTTGGTAAATTTGCAGAATTTTGGTTCAAAATGGGCTAGACATGATATATTTTGGGCAAAATCAAAAATGGGTGTAATGTAGAGTTATTTTGGGTGTTTTTTGTATGTGTATATGAGTTTTTGGTTATTTTGAGTACATTTTGATCAAAGATGGGTTGACTATAATACAATTATTTTGGATATGATGTTGAATTTCTGAGAGTTTTGGGCAACTTCGGGCACCTGCTTAATTGTGGCAATAGAGAGATAATAAAAATGAAAAGAGAGAGATAACTTAGTAAAGGCTTCGACATGTTTCGAACATACACCCTTCTGATCTGGAGTCAGACACGCTACCATTGCACCACGAAACCTTTAAAAAAGATAAAAAGAAAAGGAAATCCCCAAACATGGATTCGAACCACGAACCTGACGAACTACAGTTGGATGCTCTACCGATTGAGCTACGTGGGGTGACAAAATAAATAGGCAACAAGGACAACAAAATGCTTTTTTCGGGGTACATTTTATTGTTTTCACGAATTTGATTTTGTGCAGATTGGGGGTGTTTCTTTCGATAATCTCTAATACGGACGGCATCTATAAAACCCTAGAGAAGGGTGTTCAGACGGGGCGATGGGACCGGGCTTCTCGGCTTGGATCTCCTTCATCTCTTCCTCATCATGGCCATCCTCTTTTTCATCCGCTTCATAGACGAATAAGCCATCAAATTTACGGATATGTTTGGCGATGATCCTCTTGATAGTTTTACGGTCATCGTCTACTTCAGATCGGTCAAAATATCATCATGTTCGTTGACATCGTCTAGGTGTATCTGGCACCACAAAAAATCGATGAACAGGTTGATAAAGCACTTTTTAACTTTCCACTTTGCCCTCTTGTGAGCCTTCTTCTTAACTTACACCTCAGCCATCCCTTCGCTGACGTATTTTACGTATTTTCCATTTCTATATTCCTCAGTGTCATTGATGACCTTTACTAACTATTGTTGGTAGGCTCTCCCTCCTCTTCCTCCCCCCACCTCATCTTCTTCCTCCTCTTCTTCTTCCTCGACACTATCGCTATCAGCTTCTTCTTCCTCTGATTCGCTATCGCTTTGCCCTTCCTCAGCCGCTTCATACGTGAATAGATCATCTAAATTGTGCAGGTGTTTAGCCACAATTCTCTTGATGGTTTTTCGATCAAGGACCACTTTCTTCTTGCCCCAGTTTATTTTCTCCTTGATTTAATTTAAAATTAAGCCTTGCGGATGCAAATCCCAGGTGTCGTCTAGGTGTTTCTCACACCACAAATGATCGGTGTACACATGGATGAATAGATCCTTGACTTTCCAGAAGACTTTTTCGTGAGCCTTTTCCCTCACTTCCTCTTCATCCATGCCCTCGCTGACGTATTATTCATTTTTTTTCTTTTCTCGAATCTTCAGTGGCGATCATAGCGGCCTTGAGCCAGTATTGGTAAACCGGATTGTCTTTCACAACTGAAATTTCTTCATCCTTTTTACTTTCAGACTTTTCCTCCGCCTCGCCTCCTCCGTCTTAGCGTTACTCTCTCGATCCATTTCTTCTTCTTCGGATTCGGTATTGATGCTTTCACTGTCATTGTCTTGCTCATAGCTGACGTCCATGGGGCTGTGAGTATTTTTCAAATGTCTCTGTAGATTGAAGCGTCTATTTAAACTCTTATTGCACATGTGACACGTGTGACGAGGCATGCTGGAGGAGATGTTTTACTACTCTTGTTTATTCGTCAACCGCCAATGTAAGAATGAGAAAATATCGATGAGTGTGTGGTATTTATTACTTTTGCTCCTTACTCCTCAAAGCATGCTCCTTGCTCCTTGTAGTCTGCTCCTTACTCCTCATCGCCTGCTCCTTGTTCCTTTTTACTCTTTATTTGCTCTTTTTACTCCTCTGCTCTTTTTCTCGTCTTTTCTACTCATTCTGCTATTTTTGACTCTTTATTTGCTCTTTTTCTGCTCTTTTATTGCTCTTTTTGACTCAAATTGACTGAAATCGATTCTTTCCTGCTCTTTTCTTCCTCCTCCTCCGCCTCCTCACTCTTAAAAATTGACCTCGTCCACCATTGTGCTGCACGCCCTCATAACGTTTATCCTTTAACCAATGACATTTGAACCTTGTCCTTGTCAGCCATTTTGAAGCACGCCTTCATGGCATTTGACCTTTGACACCCTTGACCTAAAGTCTGCTCCCTACTTCTCAAAGTATGCTCCTTGCTCCTTGTAGTCTGCTCCTTACTCCTCAATGCTTGCTCCTTTTGACTCACTCCCTACTCATTGCCTACTCCTTGCTCCCTATAGTCTGCTCCTTACTCCTCATCGCCTGCTCCTTGTTCCTTTTTACTCTTTATTTGCTCTTTTTACTCCTCTGCTCTTTTTCTCGTCTTTTCTACTCATTCTGCTATTTTTGACTCTTTATTTGCTCTTTTTCTGCTCTTTTATTGCTCTTTTTGACTCAAATTGACTGAAATCGATTCTTTCCTGCTCTTTTCTTCCTCCTCCTCCGCCTCCTCACTCTTAAAAATTGACCTCGTCCACCATTGTGCTGCACGCCCTCATAACGTTTATCCTTTAACCAATGACATTTGAACCTTGTCCTTGTCAGCCATTTTGAAGCACATCCTCATGGCATTTGACCTTTGACACCTTTGACCTAAAGTCTGCTCCTTGCTCCTCAATGCTTGCTCCTTACTCCCTAAACTCTGCTCCTTGCTCCTCAATGCTTGCTCCTTGCTCCTTATAGTCTGCTCCTTGCTCTTTTTGACTCGCTCCCTACTCATCATTGCCTCACTGTTGTTTGAACCCAATAGAAATAGGGACATTTTATTTTTAAGTGTCAAAATAGATGGCGCTATTCATAAAAACTCATTTTTGGATATAGATGAGGTATGCTGGTGCTTACTACCGAGATTAGATATGAAAATGAAGCATATGCCGTCAAGAAAATTGTATTTATCATTTTTAGCCAAAATCTTCACTGATAAAACGTCAAAATCGATAATCAAATATAATCAATAATTTGAAATATGTATAGCGCCCTCATTTTTGCACAAATCTGAATTTACAAAAAATACCAATAAATGAGCTCAAAATTAACAAAATTTCAATAAAAAGGAAATACAATTTTGTGAATAGGTTCGAAACTTTAGTTTGTAACACATTTTAATTATTTATACTGCTTTTTCAACTTACTCTGGAGAAAAAATGAATTTTTGGTTAAAAATTAATAAATGTCCACTTCAAACAACAGTGGCCTACTCCTTGCTCCTTTTTACTCCTCTGCTCTTTTCACATCTTTTTGACTCATTTTGCTCCTTTTTGCTCTTTTTACTCCTTTTCTGCTCTTTTGCTGCTCTTTTTGACTTTTTGCTCTTTTTCTGCTCTTTTATTGCTCTTTTTGACTCTTTATTTGCTCTTTTTGCTTTTTCTGCTCTTTTCTTGCCCCCCCCTCCTCCTCCCCTCCCTCTTATTCCTCAATGCTTGCTCCTTGTTCCCTCAACTGTGCTCCTTGCTGCTCAATGCTTGCTCCTTACTCCCTAAACCCTGCTCCTTGCGCCTCAATGCTTGCTCCCTGCTCCTTATAGTCTGCTCCTTTTGACTCACTCCTTGCTCCTTTTTACTTTTTATTTGCTCTTTCTTTACTCCTCTGCTCTTTTTCTCGTCTTTTAAACTCATTTTGCTACTTTTTGCCCTTTTCACTCCTTTTCTGCTCTTTTGTTGCTCTTTTTGACTCTTTATTTGCTCTTTTTTTGTTTTTTTGTGACTCAAATTGACTCTTTTCTTGCTCCTCCTCCTCCCCCTGATTCACGCCCTCATAACTTTTGCCCTTTGACCAATGACATTTGAACCTTGTCCTTGTCAGCCATTTTGAAGCACGCCTTCATGGCATTTGACCTTTGACACCCTTGACCTAAAGTCTGCTCCTTGCTCCTGAATGCCTGCTGCCTGCTCCTTACAGTCTGTATCTTGCTCCTTTTGACTCCATCCTTACTCCTCATTGCCTACTCCTTGCTCCCTGTAGTCTGCTCCTTACTTCTCATCGCCTACTCCTTACTCCTTTGGACTCGCTCCTTACACATTGCCTGCTCCTTGCTCCTTTTTACTCTTTATTTGCTCTTTTGTACTTCTTCTCTGCTCTTTTTCTCGTCTCTTTGACTCATTTTGCTTTTTTTTGCTCTCTTTACTCCTTTTCTGCTCTCTGTGACTCTTTATTTGCTGTCTTTGTGCTCTTTTACTGCTCTTTTTGACAGAAATCGACTCAAATCAACTCTTTCTTGCTCCTCTTCCTCTTCCTCCTCCTCCCTCTTAAGAATTGACCTCGTCCGGCATTGTGATGCACGCCTTCATAACCTTTGTTCCTTAACCAATGACATTTGAACCCAGCCATTTTGAAGCACACGCTCATGGCATATTACCTTTGACACCCTTGACAAAATGCCTGCTCCTTGCTCCTCAATGCTTGCTCCCTGCTCCTTATAGTCTGCTCCTTGTTCCTTTTGACTCACTCCCTACTCCTCATTACCTACTCCTTGCTCCCTATAGTCTGTTTCTTATTCCTCACCTCATTGCCTACTCCTTACTCCTTTTGACTTACTCCTTACTCCTCATTGCCTGCTCCTTGCTTTTATTTACTCTTTATTTGCTCATTTTTACTCCTCTGCTCTTTTTCTCGTCTTTTTGACTCATTTTGCTACTTTTTGCCCTTTTTAATCCTTTTCTGCTCTTTTGCTGCTCTTTTTGACTCTTTATTTGCTCTTTATTTGCTCTTTTATTGCTCTTTTGACTCGAATCACCTCCAATTGACTCTTTTCTTGCTCCTCCTCCGCCTCCTTCCTGCTCCTCCCTCTTAAGAATTGACCTCCTCCCCTTATTTGCTCTTTCTGCTCTCTTATTGCTCTTTTTGACTCAAATCGACTCTTTTCTGCATTCATCTAGCTCCTCATCCTCCACCTCCCTGTCCTCCTCTTCCCTCTTAAGAATTGACCTCGTCCGCCATTGTGATGCACGCCCTCATAACCTAAGTTGCCCTTTGACCAATTACATTTGAACCTTGTCCTTGTCGGCCATTTTGAAGCACGCCCTCATGGTGTTGACCTTTGACACCCTTGACCGAATAACTGCTCCTTCTCAATGCTTCCTCTTTGCTCCCTTAACTCTGCTCCTTGCTCCTCAATGCTTGCCTCCTGCTCCTTATAGTCTGCTCCTTGCTCCTTACAGGCTGCTCCTTTTGACTTGCTCCCTACTCCTCATCGCCTACTCCTTCCTATAGTCTGCTCCTTACTCCTCTTCGCCTACTCCTTACTCCTTCCTTTTGACTTGCTCTTTACTCCTCATTTCCTGCTCCTTGCTCCATTTTACTCTTTATTTGCTCTTTTTTACCCCTCTGGTCTTCTTGTCTTTTCAACTCATTTTGCTCCTTTTTGCTCTTTTTACTCCATTTCTGCTCTTTTTGACTCTTTATTTGCTCTTTTTCTGCTCTTTTCTTGCTCCTCCTCCCCCTCCGCCTCCTCCCCTCCCCTCCTCCTCCCTCTTAAGAATTGACCTAGTCTTCCATTGTAATGCACGCCCTCATACCCTTCGTCCTTTGACCAATGACATTTGAACTTTGTCCTTGTCGGCCGTTTTGAAGCACGCCCTCATGGCGTTTGACCTTTGACACCCTTAATTTAAAGTCTACTCCTGCTCCTCAATGCTTGCTCCTTGCTCCCTAAAGTCTGCTCCTTGCTCCTCAGTGCTTGCTCCCTGTTATCTACTCCTTGCTCCTTTTGACTCGCTCCCTACTCCTTACCCCTCATTGCCTACTCCTTGCTCCCTATAGTCTGCTCCTTACTTCTCATTGCCTACTCCTTGCTCCTTATAGTCTGCTCCTTACTCCTCATCGCCTACTCCTTACTCCTTTTTACTCGCTCCTTACTCTTCATTGCCTGCTCCTGACTCCTTTTTACTCTTTTTTTGCTCTTTTTTACGCCTCTGCTCTTTTTCTCATCTTTTTGACTCTTTTTGCTCTGTTAGTCCTTTTCAGCTCTTTTGCTGCTCTTTTTGACTAATTTTTGCTCATTTTTTGCTCTTTTATTGCTCTTTTTGACTCAAATCGACTCAAATTGACTCTTACTTGCTCCTCCTCCTCCTCCTCCCCTCCCTCTCCTCCTCTTCCCTCTTAAGAATTGACCTCGTCCGCTATTATGATGCACGCCCTTATAACTTTTGCTCTTTGACCAATGACATTTGAACCTTGTCCTTGTCAGCCATGTTGAAGCACGCCCTCATGGCATTTGACCTTTGACACCCTTGACCTAAAGTCTGCCTCTTGCTCCTCAATGCCTGCTCCCTGCTCTTTATAGTCTGCTCCTTGCTCCTTTTGACTCACTTGCTACTCAAAGTATGCTCCTTGCTCCCTATAGTCTGCTCCTTACTCCTTGTTGCCTACTCCTTACTCCTTTTGACTCGCTCCTTACTCCTCACTGCCTGCTCCTTTCTCCTTTTTACTCTTTATTTGCTCTTTTTCTCTGCTCTTTTTTACTGCTTCTCTTTTTCCCATATTTTCGACTCATTTTGCTCCTTTTTGCTCTTTTCACTCCTTTTTTGCTCTCTTGCATGCTGCTCTTTTTTGACTCTTTATCCTAATTTGTTCTTTTTGCTCTTTCTCTTTTATTGCTCTTTTTGACTCAAATCGACTCATTTCTGCTCTTTTCTTGCTCCTCCCCCTCCTCCCTCATAAAAATTGCACGCCCTCATATCCTAAGTTGCTCTTTGACATTTGAAACTTGTCCTTGTCGGCCATTTTGAAGCATGCTCACATGGTGTTGACCTTTGACACCCTTGACCTAATGTCTGCTCCTTGCTCCTCAATGCTTGCTTCTTGCTCCCTAAACTCTGTTCCTTGTTCCTCAATGCTTGCTTCCTGCTCCTTATAGTCTGATCCTTGCTCCTTTTGACTCGCTCCCTACTCATTGCCTACTCCTTGCTTCCTATAGTCTGCTCCTTACTCCTCATCACCTACACCTTACTCCTTCCTTTTGACTCGCTTCTTAATCCTCATTGCCTGCTCCTTGCTCCTTTTTGCTCTTTATTTGCTCTTTTTTACTCCTTCACTGCTCATTTTGAAGCACGCCTTCATGGTGTATGACCTTTGACACCCTTGACCTAAAGTCTGCTCCTTGACCTAAAGTCTGCTCCTTGCTCCTCAATGTTTGCTCCTTGCTCCTCAATACTTGCTGCCTGCTCCTTATAGTTTGCTCCTTTCTCCTTTTGACTCAATCCCTACTCTTCAAAGTAAGCTTCTTGCTCCCTATAGTCTGCTCCTTACTCCTCATTGCCTACTCCTTACTCCTTTTGACCCGCTCCTTACCCATTGCCTGCTCCTTGCTACTTTTTACTCTTTATTTGTTCTTTTTTACTCCTTTTCTGCCATTTTGCTTCTCATTTTGACTCTATTTGCTCTTTCTGCCCATGTTGAAGCACGCCCTCATGGCATTTGACCTTTGACACCCTTGACCTAAAGTCTGCCTCTTGCTCCTCAATGCCTGCTCCCTGCTTTTTATAGTCTGCTCCTTGCTCCTTTTGACTCACTTGCTACTCAAAGTATGCTCCTTGCTCCCTATAGTCTGCTCCTTACTCCTCATTGCCTAATCCTTACTCCTTTTGACTCGCTCCTTACTCCTCACTGCCTGCTCCTTGCTCCTTTTTACTCTTTATTTGCTCTTTTTCTCTGCTCTTTTTTACTGCTTCTCTTTTTCTCATCTCTTCGACTCATTTTGCTCCTTTTTGCTCTTTTCACTCCTTTTTTGCTCTCTTGCATGCTGCTCTTTTTGACTCTTTATCTTTATTTGTTCTTTTTGCTCTTTCTCTTTTATTGCTCTTTTTGACTCAAATCTACTCTTTTCTGCTCATTTCTTGCTCCTCCTCCCCCTCCTCCCTCTTAAAAATTGCACGCCCTCATAACCTAAGTTGCTCTTTGACCAATGACATTTGAACCTTGTCCTTGTCGGCCATTTTGAAGCACGCCCTCATAGTGTTGACCTTTGACACCCTTGACCTAATGTCTGCTCCTTGCTCCCTAAACTCTGTTCCTTGCTCCTCAATGCTTGCTTCCTGCTCCTTATAGTCTACTCCTTGCTCCTTTTGACTCGCTCCTTACTCCTCATTGCCTACTCCTTAATTCCTATAGTCTGCTCCTTACTCCTCATCACCTACTCCTTACTCCTTCCTTTTGACTCGCTCCTTACTCATTGCCTGTTCCTTGCTCCTTTTTGCCCTCTTTACTCCTTTTCTGCTCTTTTATTGCTCTTTTTGACTTTTTATGTGCTCTTTTTCTGCTCTTTTCTTGTTCCCTCCCCTCCTCCTCTTCATCCTCCCTCTTAAGAATTTACCTAGTTTGCCATTGTGATGCATGCCCTCATAATCTTTGTCCTTTGAACAATAACATTTGAACCTTGTCCTTGCCGGCCATTTTGAAGCACGCCCTCATGGCGTGTGACTATTTGCTACTCTACTCTATTTATTGGTAGAGTGTCCGACTGTAGTTTGGCAGGTTCGTGGTTCGAATCCACGTTTTGGGATTTCCTTTTCTTTGATCTTAAAACAGTTCTAAAGGTGGCGCAATGGTAGAGCGTCTCCAGACTCCAGATCAGAAGGTTGCATGTTCGAATCATGTCAAAGCCATTACTAAATTATCTTTGAAACCTTTTCTTAATTATCTTTTTGTTTTTATTATCTCTCTATTGCCACAATTAAGCGCTTGCGCGAAGTTGCCAAAAACTCTCAGAAATTCGACATTATATCCAAAATAATCGTATAGTCAACCAATCTTGAACTAAAATGTACTCAAGATAACCAAAAACTCGGATTCACATACAAAAAACACTCAAAATACACTACATTACGCCCATTTCCCCCAACCCAAAATTCATTAAAACTAAACATTTCACCCAAAATATATCATGTCTAGCCAATTTTGAACGAATTTTTTTTTGCAAATTTACCAAAAAATACAAATATCTAGCAAAACGCATATATGTCATCACGCTAAATTTTTACTCTTTCTATACCAGATTTATTAGAAATACTCATAAATAAATGGTCAAGAACTCTTCATTAGCTCAAAAATACCCAAAATATTCTTTATTTTCCCCAAATTATATAATATCTTAACCATTTCGATCAAGATTTCCCAAAAATTACACCTTATTTTTACTCGTATGAAACCAAATATGTCCATCTTTAAGCTTGCAAAACATTTGTCATCACAATAAATTTTTACTCTTTCTTAACCAGATTTACTAAAAATACCCAAAATATTCCTTATTTTCCCCAAATTATAAAATATCTTAGTCGTTTCTATTCAAAGTAAGCCCAAAACGCCCCAAAACAAGAAAAATTACCTTAGATTTAGGCTCAAAACACTGTAAATTGTCATAAAATGGCCTTAAATCGGTAAAAGTCCATAAAAATAATGTTTTCTTCTTTT
>JXSR01S013109.1:43720-54095 GCA_000969725.1 Ophiothrix spiculata
TGTTTTAGCCACTGTTAAATTATTAATACGGTATATAATATATATATTGAATTTTGAATTTTAATATGTTGGTAAAACTAAATTTCACATTTCAACTCTAGAGGGTAGTATTTTTTGTTGTCACCCATCAGTTTTCCTGCTAAGGTTTTGAGTTTGCGCCAATTTGACCAAAGTTGAAGAGATACTTGTGCCGAAATGGCTGAGGCTGAAAATTGGCTGAAAATAACACCAAATTAAAAAATTGTGTGTCTCAAAGCTCACAAGTGTCATAATAGGATCAATTTTCAATGATACTGGCCCAAAATATTTTTAGTCTCAATTTTAATTCTATGTCAAAAATTACTGAATCAATTTTGCCTTTGCTGCATTAAAATTTAGTTTATAGCAAAATAGTTGCTGTTATTTCTTGAAAAAATGTAGTAATAATAGCCAACACCATGAGATACAAATGGGGCATAACAAATGTCCAATAATATCATTATTCTAGAAGATCAAATTAATTTTTTTATTATCAATAATAACAAGGTTCAAATCATATAGTTTGTAATGATATGTATTAAGTTCCAGACTATTTTATTTTACCATTTTCATTTCATTTTAACATTGTACATGTATAGAAATCTCTTGCAAGTCTATCATATGTAAACTACCAACTTTTTAAAGCTTTCCTTTCACATATGCAAGGTAAGTTTGTGCTGTTCAATTTAAATAGCATGATATCAATAGAAAATAACATTATTTGGCAAAACAAAAACCTTGTTTGTTGTCCTTCGCTGTCTGAGTCTAATTTTGTGCTTTTTCTATTGACAATCTGCCGGTTCATGGCTTACTTTTTACAATTGTTTTAAACATTATGCACCGTTTTTCATGCAGATAAGTCAACATGAGTGAATTTGCAAGCTATTTAGTCTAGTATTTTCGTAATATTTTGACAGGAACATATAAGATAAGAAGATAATATTTGGCCTTACGAATTCAGAAGACATACAAAATCATCGCAAAATTTCAAATTTGCGAAATTTAATACTTGCGAAAATGTCACTTATTGTTAATTCGCAAAATTATAGTGTTTTACAGTATTTTATTTTACCATTTTCAGTTCATTTAAACATTGTACATGTATAGAAATCTCTTGCAAGTCTATTATATGTAAACTACCAACTTTTTAAAGCTTTCCTTTCACCTATGCAAGGTAAGTTTGTGCTGTTCAATTTAAATAGCATGATATCAATAGAAAATAACATTATTTGGCAAAACAAAAACCTTGTTTGCTTGCTGTCTAAGTCTACTTTTTTTTAAATCTCTACAAAAATAAACACCTAATTGTGAATATCCTGAAAAGGTTTTTTTTCCAGTGGCAGTTTGATGAATAAAAGAATCTTGAAAATATATAATAAATTGTTTGAAATGTAACAACAGATAATAGGTAAAATTAATTTAAAAGATTTAAAAAGATTTGCAAGTTTTTTTGCCATGTTATGTTGATAATGATGTCAAAGAAGTTAAATTCTCATAAATTTTTTTTTGCCCGCCCGTACCTTTGCCAGGAAAGGTGTTGAGGATAGTCGCACATCTAATTTTTTTTGCTTTATTAGCATCCTAATGTGGGAATTGTATGCAACAAATTTGCATGTTAATCAGAGCAATACTTGTAAAAATGCAATAGTTTGTAAAAATAACCATAATTGTAAAGAATTTTCAATCTGATTTTATTTTCTTAAAAAAAGATTAAAAAACATGACAAAGATCCTAATTAAAAAGGCTTCATGCGTGATGTTCTTTTTTTTCCACTTTTCAATTATTGTCAAGCATATTCTTACACTATTGCTTTAAATTAATTGCATCTGAATACAGTTGCTATTCAGTATCGTAGTGATTATGTAACTTCCCTAGTAACTGGTTCACGCACATCCCCTGACAACGGTGTATGCTATACTTTTGTATGGTGATCATTTCGATCATGGTTCAAAACTAGAAAGCGTGAACCAGTTGTTAGGGTGATTATCGGTTTACACGTAAAACTTAGAGACTGAATAGTTTTTCCACAGTGGTTTTCTACCAATTCAAATGTTTTGTACATATTTACAATTTTTGACTCAACAAGAATGTACAAAAATCACTTTTCAGCTGTAAAGTTGTTCTTGAGAGGAGTGTACACTGAAAAGTCAATTCAAAATATTCCAAGCCTGATTCAAAGTGTATATGAAATTATTTTCCAGGAGTTAAATGCAGTGGTTATCCATAAATTATAAGGTTCTGAAAGTCAATAGTCTCCATGCCTAAAATAAAAGTTTTTTCTCTCTCTCAATTTTCCATGATAGGAGGAGCCAGTTGAAAGTTAACTTGTAAATGATCAAGAATAATCTGTGCAAATATGTTTAAATCCTGTGCCACTTCATTCCATTATTTGTTCAATTCGATACCAAGCAGTCGTCAAAAGGCAGCATGTTTTATCATCAACACATGTTCAGCATCAGTAGTGCTCATGATATGAACATTGTTCTGAAACATGGTTGGCAATTTTCTTGTTGATATTGAAAAGCTCTTAGATGATTGTTTTCCTCTGATTTCATCTTACTTGTAACTATGATGGGTCGTCTGTCTAAAACTGATTTGTTCATGTATCAAATTGATTAATCGGGTCTTTGGTTAAATATGGTATGCTTAACGATACTAAAAGTTACACAACGATAAATTTACATATGAATGATCCATGGTTCCTCTGGTCGCATGGTGCATCATTCCAGCTTTTGGGTTTATGGGAATACAAAGCTTCCCACATCTCCGCACATTTTTCTATCCCTTGGCCATTAGGTCGTTGTATATCCCAATTTGAGTAAGAAACCGGCGATTCATCAGACCAAGAAAAATCAGCATTTTCTTCGTTAACCATAAACCCTATCCAGCAACTTGCCGAAGCATCAGCAGATTCACGACTTGTAGCCCATAGCGTATAGACAAAGTCTTGTTCCGCTTGGGTGTTAATTGATGTCAGATGAGCAAGTGTAGCCCACTCGTAGTGTTTTGCTGGGCTGAAACTGTTGCATACTTCCTCAGCTTCTTTCCAGCTAACTTTGCGTCCAAAGTAACGATAACAGTTAGTTTGAAATTGAGTCCAGAGAGGTGGACAGTCAGCAGCTATTTGTTGAAGTCCTAGCAAAAGACAACAAAGTATAAATATCATATTGATCAGTTGAAAAGTTCAAAAGGTCTTCAAAGTAAGACTATAAAGTTGCATGCATCCAGCCAGGTCCAGATAAGGTTCTCACATCGTTTTGTATTGTAAACTAATCTCTTATCAGAGCAGGCCAACTTTCTGCTGGCAATTTTCTCAAGAAAGGAATTTTTGTGGAGGTGGTGTTTCTAGCCAAAACAATGTTTGAATAAATAGAACTTCATTATTTCACCCACATGCTGGGTTTGAAAACGATGACAATATGTGATCTTTCGAAAGTACTACGATGAAATGTAAATCTGATAAACTTCTGTCCATGTTATATAAAAATGAGACATCAGTGAAATTGGATACCCATTTTTTTAGATTTTAAAAACATCAAAAAGAGTATCATCTTAGTAATCATTTGAGAATTAATCTGTACCAGCAGACTGCAAAAGGTATTTGGTTTAAAGGAATGAAATTTGATTTCCACAAAATCTCTTAACTTGAGTCTTATGCCTTTTGCCTTGGGCTGGGCATCGCATTTCACAACCGGTGAGGTATGTCGCATTGTATTACACAGACATCGTTGTTGTTTGTATTAGGATAACGCTCATGTGTTATTGGCCTTTTTGATCTTTTGGTCGATTTTTTTCATCTCAATGTTCTAAGTAGTCTAGAGAGATAAGAAACATTTGTTCATGTTTTCAAGCATGCTTTGTTTAAATGGAAAATTCTACTGAATTAGATAAGTATGTTCTATCCTATATTCCCCAGGTATGAAGTAGATGTGTGAAAAATAAATGTTAAAATTGTGACCAGCTATATATGTTGGGTCTCATATTGACGATTTATTCCTCTGGTGGGAAAAAACATTCAAGATTCATTGACCGACTCTAGAACTAAAACTTCGGGCTGTGAAATACATTTATGAAGTTTAACCATTTGTTAAAAAAATTACCATTTCCAGATGTGTTATTTTATCACATGCACAAACACATATGGATTTTTATTTCGAGTGTTTCTTACTTTTGATATAACTTTTCCATATTTTTCTGGAATGACTTCTTAGTTATCACAGAAACTATGTTGAACTTGTTGCTGAAGTAATCAAAATGTGTATTTTTTCAAGTTAATGTATGGAAATATGTAGATTAGGCAATTGGCAAAAAAAAAAATTTTCAGAGAAAACAAACTTGCCATTTTAACAATCGTAGACACCTTAAAAAGTGATAAGTCAAATGGTAAAGTATCTGATTCCACATATTTAAATGATTTTTAGTTTTTGATACAGCACCTAGGGGCTTGATTCAAATTTCAAGTAAAATAAGGTGAACTACTTGAACTGTTGACTGATTCTCATGTATCAGCAGGGCTTTTGTATCACATGTTAGCATGTTCAGTGTCCTTTTTGCCAAAAATAGACTTAACCCAAATAGTTTCACCTTTTTTGACATGGGCATGAGAAAGGGTAAAATTAGTGGATTTGAAAATGATCTTTATTTGTTTTTATAGCTTTAGTAGCAATTTTCATGGAAGAGACACCATAATTATGGTTCTTATGTGCCTCAGAAACCTGAGATATTGGGAAAAACTATTCAACCCGGCAGCCATTCTGAAAAAATGGCAGCCATTTTAGATTTATTTGTAGCTAACTTTTTTGTTTGTTGTGTGAAGTTACTTATGACAAGTTTGTGAACCAATTTTGGTACTTGTATCACTAAAATTATGCACAATTGTTACAGCTATCTGCCTAGCTAGCAAACAAAAGAGGAATGAAAGGGAAGGGGAATTTACATACCTGAAGTGAGGCTGGAACCTAGGACCTCTCATATGTCCTGCATGCACAGCAACATTGGCAGCTATTGGCATAACTAGGGATCATATGGGAAGAGGGGGATAGTTCTTGCTACCCCTATTATCCAAATCAGACCAAGACAAATAGAGGTACAACAGAGAGTACACAGTTTACACTCCCTTTAACCCCAGTGCCAAATACTGTATTATGTATTAATACTTTACTCAATCAATTAAATAATTGGCTTTGTTTTTGAGTTTTTGACAGCTTATTTTTGCTAACCCCTTTTCAGCTGTTATACTGCTGAATACTGTATTGTTACTGCTGGGACATCATTGCATTAATAACATTGCCCTCTATATTTCATTTCTCTGTTCTCATTATGTCAAGGTGCACATATTGCAGCTTGAGAAAATGCTGAATAAATGAGTGTTCATAAACATCTATAAAGGGGACTTGATGCACACAAATTTTAGTTCTAAAAAGCATAGTTTTTTTTTACTTCTACAATTTAAGGGCTTCCCTTTTTTTTTCAGGGTCCCTCCTTTCAGACCTCAAAAAATATTACCGGATGCATTTTTTGTATTAAGTACCCCCTACAGTGCTACTGAAATGTTCAAAGGAGTTCCAGGCTTTAATCACAATTATTGCAAAATTTCAACATATAAGGTATACTAAAGTAGTACTAGGCATCCACAAATCTGTGTTTGGGAGCTCGTGTGGTCTAGTGGAACAGTGCAGGACTCAGTTCGAGCCCCACTACAGACAACGGGTTATGTCCTTGGGCAAGGCATTTATTCTCGATTGCTTCAGGTAAGATGGTTTTGATGATTTCGTAATAACAGCGAAATAATAATGTCAAGCGCTATGATACTTTGGTGAATAGCGCAATATAAATACTGGATATTATTGTTGTTTGTGCAAAAGGTAAAAGATATGAAAGAATGTGTTTCCCTATCTCAGAAGAGTGAATATTGTGCATGAAAAGTCTAGAATATTTTGGTAAATAATCTAAATGTCAAAATTCTTTATTTAAGGCAAAGACATTCTACCTTCATTTAAAACAATATTTGTAAGATAAATATAACAAGGCCCATCCCTATCCATGCCAAAATAGTGGAGACATCTCTCCCTCCATATATTCAAAAAATTTCAGGTTTTGCAAGCTTTGGATAAATCTGTATTTTTTTTCAAATCGCCAACCTGATTCATTCACCCTATTTAAATTTGATGCAAATCATTCCTTTTGTACTAGATCAGATATATATAAATATATTTCTACATGCTAAATTACAGCTGATAGTACCTTCATTGAGTTCTGATGTGTAGGACACACAAGTGGAGGCAAATATCTTTCTTAGATAGAATCTCTACGATTAGTATTGGATTACACCAATGCGTTCAAGCCGTAAGCACTCGCAAATGTGTGTACTTTACTTCCTGTCTCATGCCAACTTTTCTATATAATTAATACCAAAGGTATTACAGATTCGTCCAAAAATGGCAACATTGCCGTGAGGTTTGTAACTAAATATGTAATGTTTTAGTTCAAAAATGTGATGGAGCAAAATTCCTATGAATGCTGTGCCAGACTGGGGACAGGAAATGGGTCAAAGTGTTTCAAATTAACATTCATGGGAAAAGGTGGAATTTTAAATTTGGTGTCAGGCATTACAATGTTGAGTCTTGTATGATTTAGTGGATGAGTGTAGAACACTTAGTCTAAGTCTTAAGTTTAAAACCCACTAGACTTGAGTTAGGCCTGTGTCCTTGGGCAAGGCATGTAATCCTGATTGCTTTGCTGAAAAGTAATTTTGTTCCGCAAGGCATCAACATTTATGAAAAGTAAGTATAAACCCAAGTTTGGCACATTGCCTTTCATAATGGTCCTTAAACAAGTAATTATCTTTATTTCATATTCCTTATTTCATACCCTAAACAAGTATTTTGTCCTGTTTACCCCACCCTAGACAAGTATGTTTAAATCAAGTCTGAAAAACATGCCCTTTTAAAGTAAGCCTTCATTGATCTTTACCATAAGATACCCTAATTTCAAGATTATTGCAATTTTTATACCCTTTCCAATGTACTCAAGTACATCGCTCATTCATAAAAAACTACCCTTCTTGCTTGTTTTTTTATACGCTCACGGTGTCCACCTAGTAATTACAGTGGCCCACCACAGTTATATCCCCACATTGGTACAGCATTATTCTGTTTTGCAGGCAGTCGTTAAACAAAATAAACATGTTATCTTTGGTTATCTTGTGATGATAGCAATTTTCACATAATTTTTTTATCCCCCAGTGTATTATGGAGGTCTTCCCCTGCTGCAGGAATGACAGTCTCTCCACTCTATCTATCTGCCTTTATGTTTATCTTGTCTTTTCTTTGGCTGCCGGAGTTGGGGAATGCAAGACTTCTTCAAGCATTTTGACCATGCGTGGCAATTTTTCAAGGTCATAATATATTGTCATTAATAAAGTTGAATGGATCAAGAACATCATGCTGCACTCTTTTACTCTTACTCTTTTGCTATTGTTTGGATTCTTAATCTGGGAATATTCTCGGAATTTCTGTCTTTAAGTAAAATTTTAAAAATCTTTGATATAATACCAAAGGGATACCCTTAAACCCCACTCCTAGTATGATTATGGGACCTTGATCAACACCCACTTTCAGGAAGAAATTAAGCTATAATCAATTTATTATCCATCAGATTTATGTTTTTCCTCAAGCTCTATTTCTTTGAAACGGAGATATCACTGAAAATTGCTGTAATATGAGAAGGAGAGTACTTGCATGACATCTCTGGAGGAAAACCAGAAATCTATATGGGAAATACAAAAAAGTACATCTTAATTGAAAAACCTTGAACAGTTGATCCTGATGTACCAGGAGCGGTTGTCTGGGAAGGTTTCCTGAGGTCCGGTTAGATTTGGGAGGACCTATATAATTATAATGCTTTTGGGATAAACCCACTTCTAGTTTGATTTAATTTGGAACCTCGATCAACACCCACTTTGAGCTTACAGGAAGAAACTAAGTAATAATCAATTTATTATCTGTCAGATTTATATTTTTCCTCAAGCTTTATTTCTTTGAAACAGAGATATCACTGAAAATTGCTGTAATATTATATAATAAGGAGACTACTTGCATGATGTCTCAGCAGAAAATATGGAAGTCTAGATGGGAAAAAGAAGAATAAAAAAGGTACATCTCAATTCTGACACCTTGTACAAGGGAATATCAAAAAGTTTTCCCATAATTTTGGTATCAATGGAAAGAGGAGATCCTAACCTATACTATCATATCAAACATGTCACCTTTAGGTGTGTCATCATAGAATTACTGGGCTGTAACCGTTCAAATGCAGGAATTTAATCACGCTGCGTTTCTTTGATATCTCCGTTTCTACCATCTGGTTAGCGGATGCAGGTTATTGACATCTATCGACACCTGTGTAGAAAATATAAATGCCATTGATATCATTTTTGCACCATATTGTACACAAGGGTCCAGTGACCATTCTGGCAAAAGTTCATTGACATAGCTTCTTTCCTTCTGGATGATCTTTAAAACTTTTTGATACCCCCTCGTATGAGTGATCCTGATATAGCAGAAGAGGTTGCCTTGGAAGGGTTTTAGAGGTGTTGTGAGATTTTGGAAAAAGGACCTATTGTATTGGATAGCTGCCACAATATTAGTCATATTATATTTTAGTTGTTTAAACCCATTCTGAGGCAGTCTGTTAAGCTAAAAAATAGTAAAAAAGTGTGCATTCAAATCCGGACATTTAAGACTTCCAAAAGTTATGCACCCTAATGTAGTGTGCATCTTGTCAGAATAATATCATGCACATACTTATTTCACAATATTTTATACCAATCAACCAGGTAATAAAATTTAGGATTTTGAAAAATAAATATGCCAAAAACTATTAATATTTTAATGCATCTGCAATAACTCATTCCCGATATGATCATGGATGGAACCTATAAACACCCACTTTAAGCTTGAAGGAAGAAATTAAGCAATAATCAATTTATTATGCGTCAGATTGATATTTTTCCTCAAGCTCTATTTCTGTGAAACAGAGATATAACTTAAATTGCTGTAATATGAGAAGAAATAGTCTGGGAGGGGTTTTAGAGGTGTGTTTACTAGGTTGGGATGGGAACCTTGTGTTTCACAAATATTTCACAATATTAGACATACTACTTGTTTCAACCCACAGATGCAATTTGAGACCTAAAATAGTTTAATAGTTTAGCCAAAAAATTAGATCAAAAATCATGCATTCAAGTTAATTGCTATGTACCCATATGTAAGGTGTGGCTTGTAAGAACAATATCATACACACAGTACCGGATTTATAAATGGGCCCGGTTGGCCCGGGCCCAGGGCCCGAGGTCAAGGGGAGCCCTTGAGCATGAGAGCAGAAAGAAAAAGAAAAAAGAAAAAAAAGAAAGAAAGAAAAGAAAAGAAAAAGGGGAAAAAAGGAAGAAAAAATGAATTTTTTTTTACCCCCCCCCCCAACTCTAACATATTTTTGACGTTAGCAGTCACAGCCACTTAAAAATCATTGGTATGGGTGTGTATGGGGCCCCCAGTTTAGGCCTGGCCCAGGGCCCTTGGAAAGGTAAATCCGGCACTGCATACACATGCATCAGTATTAACACCAATTATCTAAGAATGAGTATCATATTATATAAATATTCCACATACTTTGAACAAAGTGCGTACCAATTCTTTAACCAAAAAGTAGTCAAGTTAACTCAATCACAGAGGGGACTCCTTTACAGTTCAAAAAGTCCGAAGTTTGTGATGCAAAGATAGTGCATATTTGAAAATTCCCCTGGACAAGAAACTGCTCCTTGTGGAAGCCCAAACTAGAATAGGGAACTGATTCTTTAAGCAATAGTTACTACATGGGTTAATCAAGGTTCAGTATTTGAAGACTGCAACAGACTCTACAGCCAGTTTCAGAGTGTCTGCCTTGGTGATCGCGTGACTAATGTCAAAATTTCAAGTGCGCGAATTCTACCTTGTTGCCCCTGAACAATTTTGTGGCAAGCACGACAAGCAGAATATCCTTGTTGTCATGGTTGCAACAACACATTGTTTTGAGTTGGAATAAATTGAATTTTTCTTGTGACAGTCCATTGAGGGAATGTGCAAATATATTGTGCTACATCTTGACAGCTCAAAATTGCAAATTCATGGTTGTCTGTTGCAGCTACCAACCATAGCTGTGACAGCAACTCTGAAGCCACCTTAAAGAGTAGAATGAAGAGGTTTGTCCCAGTAGTCAAAGAATTTCTGTGTGGTGTGAGGAATTACAAAGTCAGAATAGCATATTAAAACTAAGGTTGCCTACATTTAATTATTTTATTAAAATAAAGTTTGATTTTAAC